>OMNW01035770.1:46179-73038 GCA_900303245.1 Selene dorsalis
TATGGTCTGTGGAAAGAGTTTTTGAAATGTATTTTTGTCCCTACAACCCTTCCCCTAATTTAGCTGGTGGAAATAGTTTCCTGAAAGAAAGAAAGGCAACTGCTTGATACCAGTAGTGGTAAATGAGATAAGAAGTGTTGAAGACAAACTAACTAACAAACAAAGTAGTCCAGGAGAAATGGAAACAGTGCTGAATCAGAGTAGATTAAACGGAAGATGTATGCTAAAGGTCAGCATGGAGCTGTATATCTGTGTCTGCTATTGTAGCAGAGAACAAGGTCCAGTTTTTATCAGCTTCCTCTGTGTGGGGCAGCACAGTGCGGCAGCTTTGTGTTTCAACAAGAGCTCAACTGTTGACAGGTGGGTTAAAATTCAGAAAATGTGCTCACACGTCACAATCAACACGACAACCTTCTCTTATCTGAGGCACCATGCGGGGTTTTATATGCATATAGGTATTTTTATTGTGCAGACTGCACTTCCTGTTTATGTGTGGAGAGCAGCATGCGGATACTTCATGCGCTTTCATTTACAGGTTTTCAGAGGGGAAGTTTTGAAGTGGAAACAAGAGTTTGGGCCCGCCTGACTGGTTTGTCTAAACCCAGCAGATTTGCCTGAGCTCTCAGGAATGTAGCACAGCTGTAAAGCCTCCAGGCTGAGCTGAGCTTGTTTGGTATAAGAGTCTCAGTCCATACTGTAGCGTTTTGACTCCTTTGGTCTCCTCACACAGGAGGGGGAAGTCCAGGTCTCTGCCCCTGACAAGGGAATAATGGCTTTCAACAGAGCAACATGATCTCTCTGAGTCACGTCCCCTTTCCTCTCCCTCGTACATTAAAACATTTCTTTTCTTTTTTTTTTTTTTTAGCATTACTATTGTTTTTAGCCTCCAGGGGCATGTGTCATGGACAGAAATGTTCCCTGACCTACATGGGTGTAACCAAAGCTTAACACATCCATGCATAAGTGGAAACTCACATTTGTCATGGGCACAAAGCCAGTTTTCATTCTTAATCTTTTAAGTTTTTGTTATTCAATACAAATTTTCAGTTCATTTTGTTGTCACTTACACAGGAAAAAAAATCTTCCTATGAACAAGGCTCACAAATTAGTTTTTTGTAATCTGTCCATTTCCTCCATCTTTTTCCCTCTTGCCATTTTGTCCTGATCATCTCTCCCGCTCTTTGGTGTATTTATAATTTCACTATATGTTTGAAAGCAGAAATGCTTTAAATTTTCTTAATTCACTTAATTTCTATGTGCATATCGTGCCATGTAATGAGGGAGAAAGCAGGTAGCCCAGATTTTGACTACAGCTCCTCAGTGGAAATGGAACAAAATTGTGGAAATACAATGAAGCTCATTGATTTGATCATGGTAATGGGAGCAGCTGGACAGTATGTTGTTCAGTGGGCGGATCATTTTTGTTCCAGACTCTTTTTGTACAGGAAAAACACCAAATGCATGGTTGAATGTGGTTGTTTTCATGTCTGGTGTTCTTTGTGTTTGAGCTACCATGCTATTAGAGCTGGTAAGCGTTCAGGCTTTGATAATGACTTGTTTCCCCAACCTTTATTACACACATGCACGTGCACACGCACACACTCATGCAAACACGTGCACACACAGGAAATCCTGCTGAGACCCAGATCCAGTCAGTCCTTAATCAAACTGTTGCCCACCTACTCAGATGTCCAGTGACAGTGGCTCCCTCATGATTCAGACAAGAGCTGCCACTACAGCTGAAAGTGTGTGTGTGTGTGTGTGTGTGTGTGTCTGTGTGTGTCCTCAGATGTCAGTGTGCGTTGTTGCTCATGGTGCTGACAGCTGATGATGCTCTGCCTTGCTGGTAGATTTGCACTCAGCCCTGTACATCAGCACTCCTGTTTACATTTCTATCCTGCACATTAGTGGCACAATAGGAAGAGAGAGCCCTTAAAAATTCATGAGGACACATTGCATTAAGTTTTCATGAGTTCCTTTCACTGGCTCCCATGAGACAGTTTTCCTACTGCTTGCTGCAATAAAGCTGGGAAGTCCACAAAATACGTGGGTGGCTGTGGTGAGAGGAGCTCTCTGCACTCTAAGGGAGAGGAATGATCTTCACTCCCACACAACAAGGCAAGATGGAGCCTGCTGCTATACAGTCACCAACACTCAGTGTGATGTGGCTATGCGTGGTATATACTTTACAACACCTTGAATGAATCAAAATGTAATTGTTCAGTGATGGACAGAGCTCATTAATATGGTATTTTATCACTGATTGCTTCTATTTTTATTCATTTTTTGCTTCTGACAAAATAAATAACAGAGATGTTCAGGCTTTTAAAACCAGGTCAGATCCATGTTACAAAAATGGGGAAGCCCACATTGCAGTCGCGCAAGTCCTTACATGCCCTGTGCCCTATTTAGTGTACACACAGCGTACACTAGTCTAGAGAACATTCACAGTAGAAAGATTACAAAACAGAGTAAGAGCGTGCTTTGCTTTTAAATAACTTCATGCATACTCATACTCAGATTTTCTCAGTGTTGTTCATTGACACTGTTCTGTCAAAAAATGTAACATAATTGAAAATGGAACTGCTGCCATTATGTGAAATCATCAAAGTAATAATTTCTGTCTGAAGTCATGAGTTGGTGAAAAAGTATTTTGTGAGGTCATACTGGCCTTTGACCTTTGACTACCAAAATGTAATAATTTTGTTTTTGAGACTGAATATGAAGAAGTTTCCTCAAGCTGCCACTGAGCTGTAGAGGGATGATTCTGGACACATGGTAAATTTAACATGAATATTCTTTCTGTTTTTTACCTGTTTAGTGTCTTCCACCTCCTAAAAAAAAATCCTTACTTATTCTAATTGCTGATTAATTGCTTCTAATTGCTTGTGGTCTGGTCAGAAAACAGTTGCCTGCTGTAGCTGAAACAACACTATGAGTGTTAACAGGAGTGAAAGAGAAAGTTAAAGGCCAGAAAACCAAAACAGTAAGTTGAAACCAACTCCCTCCAGTCTTGTTTGGCATTTGCACAGCGTAGGATCACAGGGCTCCTCTGAAGGTGGTCATAGCAGCCCAGTTAACCACTGGAACAGACCCACCAACGCTGGAGAGTATCCAGCAAACGCGGGTCATCAGGAGTGGTTGTGACATCACTGAGCAGCCACCCACAACATGACCTTTTCACACTGCCACGGATAAAGAGACACCACAGGAGCGTAGCAAGGACAAGAGAAAAGTTTTTTTACCCACAGGCCATCAGGCTTGTGACTGACACTAACTCACTCACTTCCTCCAGCCCCACCACAGACTGACCTTCTTGAGAGATCCAAGAGTTCACCTCACTCTGCCCACACACTCTCACACACACACAGACAGGGACATAGGCATGAACCACTTGGCAAACTCTTCTGACTTAGCACGTACTCTTCATGTTTGCATTTTATCTCCACAGACTCCTTACACACACTCTTCATTTTCAGTCTTTATGCCAACAAGAAGAATCTATGAACATTGTCAGTGCACTTGTGTTGTATTCTTGCTATCTGTTTTCTTATGCCTTTTTGTAATTACATCATGTATGGTGGTGGAGGTCTGTAACATTCACTCATCTGTTTAACTCTTGTCTGTTCTTCAGTCTCCTGGTCATTTTTTTATAGCTCTAGGTTGTTCCACTCATATATAAATGGATAGATAATATATCTATGTATTTTTAATGTGTCACTATAATCTTGATTCAAATTTAACACAAACACCCTCAATTTCCAGATATTCGAGGAGTTTTTACGACTCCGGGATGGTTTTTGGTCGTCCCACCCGTTTCTCCTCTGATTGGCTGTAGAGCTGACCAATAGCAGCGGAGAGCGCGAGCAGCAACATGAAGGAGAGAGCTTGACAACACAAATCGGCACAATTAACTCTGAAACAACGTTAATGAACACATTTCACAGCGATAAGCGGCTCAGACGTCGAAGTGCTTTGTGAACACGTTGGTGTGTCAATGTCAGTGAATGCAACGTGTGACTCCGTCATCCAGGAGAGGACCCTGTCGAGCCTCCTCGGTGAGTCTGCTCCGAAGCCGGATAAACACATCACGATGACTTAGTTATCTGGGTTAACTTAACCAGACATTGACGCTCATGCCTGCAGGTTATTTCAGTCACAGCCGTGTCCAACGGTGATAATCACCAAGGTGACGATCCAAACGATATAAACCATATGATCTTACATAGATAAAATATCACACTCGTACAAAATCGCAGTCAAAGTTATCACCGACAAGGTGATAACCTGTTGACAGGTTTTGCAGATGTGTCAGTATCATAGTGTCATAGAGTTAAACCTGGACCTCTGAACTTGATCACACCTGAAACTGCAACACACAGTCACCTGCTCCCTGTGCTGATGATGAATTAACCTCCTTCAACCACTGACATGTTAAACTGTCAGGTGGAATTTGGTGTGAACCTTAAAACAAAGAATCATCCCCATTTACATCTCTGTCAACAAAATCAGCCATTTAAAGTATATTATTAATCCATCACTGATTTGTTATGTTGTGTATATAAAAATGTTCAAGCATTATGTGTTTTTCCTGTTGTGGTCCCAGCTGGTCATGTGGTAAAGAGGCCGAAGCTGGAGGATGGTCAACGGCTACAGGTGGCAGCGATCCAGCTGCTGGAGCAGCAGCAGAACATCTGCAGTCTGCTCAGGGAGGTCGGGGTGAGTCATGTGGCCTCAGGACAATGAGTGAAGATACAGCCAACGAACAAAAATTAAACCTCTATAATCTTATTTTACAATTTAAAAAAAAATTGCAAAACAGATTCAGGCTTTCACCTGTATGTTATTAAAATATCTTAACTGTGTTTTTCACACTTTTTGTAGCATCAGGATCAATGCAGCATTCTTTACTCTCAGGATGGAGAGCAGAAACCAGGAGCGTCCAACCGTGTCTCGTCTTCTCTTGTCAGGTCACTGCTGGGTGAGTAAGACCCTGTGCTAGACATTGGTTTTGCCAGGTTGAAATGAGAAGTCATGTGATACACTCTGGGCCAGAGACCTACTGCTGTATACAACTATTAGTAAACAATGAGCTGTCAAAGAGTGACAAGAGAAGAGAAGTGCACTACTACATGATATTTGGACTCAGAACACCAAATATTGTAGATGTTTTCATGACATCCACCTTTGTTCAGTGTTTGATGTTCTAGACAACTGTCAGTTTTCAGATGTTGCTCTGTTGCTGTGTATGATATGGTCCCTCCCCTGACATGAACTTGGTAGCATGAGCTGGAGCCTGTATTTTGTTACCTGTGGACAGTGAGTGAGCTGAGGCATCAGGCCACACACCTGGGCATCCCAGTGGTGGGGCTGTCAGTGAAGACGGTGCTTGAGAGACTGAAGGAGATAACGAGCACTGAAGAGGATGAGGACGAGGCCGAGAGGAGAGAGCTGCTAACTTCATCTCAGAGAGTGAGTATCTGTCTGTATGTATTTATGTTTTTGTTTTTATGTGGGTCCAGACCCACTGATTCAAAGCATGTTTTATTTTGTAGTGTTTTTACTGTAAGCCTCACGGTGTACATAATAAACACAGTTGATCTCTGTGGGTGCTGTTGTATGCAAAGCACAAGGGAAACAGATGAGTTGCTGACAGTTGCAAAAAATTCAAATCAGTAGCTTGTGGTGTGATGCTCCAGAGAGATCAGGGAAAACAAAAAGTACAAAGAACAAAGTTTAACTAAAGTACATATTGTACAGAACTAGTCAATCTGGTTGTGGGACATCACATATCGAAGGCCATCTAACTCTAGATACTCCACAAGTAAATGCTAAATTAGGAAAAACTTCCCTCCAGTACCAAAAACCACATGACTTAGTTTTAAATAAGATAAGACAGTACTGGTCCTTTTAATGGAAATTCAGAAATTATACAGGATTTTAAAACATCCATATTTTAAACTGAAGCTGTACTCATGTTTCCAGCTTATCATTGATGTTACATGTCTATAATTTGCAAAAGGATTAGGGGTTAGGGTTGCAAATAATGTGGCAAATGTCATGTCATGTTCATCTTCAGTGTAGTGTATGTTGTATGGTCTGGGCTTGGGTCCTGTTTTGTCTCCACCCTGACTCTGCCTCTCTTTACTTCCTCAGAGATCAGAAAAATATAAAATCCCCATAAGTCCCTTTCCTGTCCTCTCCAGGTCCAGCTGTGTGTCCTTCTGGAGTCCAGTAAAGACCTGGTATCACAGGGAGCCCTCTGCCCTAAACTACTGTGGCAGGAGTACCGAAGAAATCAGGTGTGTGTGTGCGTGCATGCATGTGTTATTATAACAGGTTCATACGCTGTATGGAAAGGTAATCAAGAATTTCCTTCATTTCCTCAGCATTAATTGCTGTTTGTTCCTCAACTGAAACAGATTGATAGTGCAATAGAAAGCAAAAACCCTAAGCTTGACTTTCTTTTTTGTGGCATTTTTACAGAGGCTACCAAATCTGGAGGTGGTGTATCATCTTTGTGTTTACAGCATCCTCAATCTTAAATACATTTTAGAGAGGTAAGAAATATTCAACTTTAATCCAGTGTTCATCAGGGTCAGCTGCTGTTCCAAAGTTGTGACATTAATCCCTGGAGGAGAGAACAGCTCATCTTTCCTTCAAGGACTAATGTCACAACTCTGGAACCTGTGTTTTTATGGAGGCTTATTAATGAATGAATTCATAATTTAACTTAATGTGAACAAACTCCTGAACTCTTCTGCTTACATTTGAATGCCACTGCGTTTATATCTGAATTTTATGTTGGTAGAGTCCCAAGTTGTTTCATCTGATGAATCAAAACCCATTCAAGTATTGCACAGATGCAATTTTTTATGGATCTAACAATTCAAATTCAAATTGTCAAAATTCAGGGCCTGGATTTTATCTCAGTGTTGGACTATTTCAAATAAATCTTGTTTCTGGATTTACAAAAAAATCAGGGATGGTAAATCAAACCACATAAACTGAAGACAGACAGCAGGAATGAACTGGATAAAATGTCAAAATATAAACCAAGGTGACAGTGTGAAGTGTAATATTAAAGGATCTGTAGCAGGAAAATCTTAGATGATAGGTGAATAAATGAATGAATACATAAATCATAAAAAGGCTGTATAATCAAACATCTTTTATTGTTTTGTACTTTTGAGTCAGACATCATATCTATCTATCTTCAAACATGACCCAGATTATTTTAAAGTAAAATTCTTCTAACAAATTCAGTGATATTAAATGTTGACTACCCTGTATTTGGTTTTATAGTTGCCACATAGCAGATCGTGTTATCCTTTGCTGAACTGACAGTGAAGGATAACGTTACTGATGTCTGTTGTCATAGTTTCATCGGAGCTATGACAGTCAAGAGGAGACATCCAGGTCACTGAGAGGTCATGAGCGTCACTGCTGACACGTCTGTCTTCCTGTCGTGTTTCTCTGCTCAGTGACCAAGGCGTCAGGTCCTGGCTGGTGTCTCAGTTGAAGGCTCTGTGCAGTTGGACGCCTCCACAGGGAGAGGACGAGACCAAACAAGTGCAACAGAAAGTGTTGTCATGTAAGGCCTCGGATGTCTTTCACCTTCATCTGTTGTACTTGCGCGTTAGTCGTTAGTCATTGATCGGCGAGCCGTTAATCACAGGGACCTTACACAGAGAAGCTACTTATCTTCATTAAGAATTAATAAGAGAGAGAGTCAGTCTGAGTCTGGATTGGATATTTTACCTGAAACCACCAAAGCTACAAAAAAAAATCCTGCCCTTCTGATATTACTCATGGTACATAAAGTGTTTATTGTTGTAGTGTCCTCCTTGCTCAGCAGAGATCTCCTGTGTTTCAGTGGTTGTTGGAGTATTGGTGGGATGTGGATTTGAGCCGAGTATTGAACCAGCAGCTCCAGACAGGAGGATCTCCTTGCTCTGCTGCACAGTGCTCGATGAAATGCTCTTCTGTGAGTCTACATGTCCTTGTCCCACTTACCCTGTTGATTAAATATTTAGTAAAGTACTTTGATTCACACCTCAGGACCCTAAAAGCAATTTTCTACTCCTTTAACTGTCTAAATTTAGTGCTTTTCTTCTTTGTCTCACTTTTTAACATTTCATTGTTTTTCTGTCTCTCTGCTTCAGGGCTTCTGGACGCTGTGGACAAGAGTCTGATGTTGCAGCCCTCTGGAGCGGCAGCCGAGCTTTGGTTCTTTGCTTTTGATTCTTTGATTCTTTGCTGTCTTATTAACCTTGATGCCATCAGATATTGAGACTGTGTTCTCAGAGGTCCGAGTACGAATACAATGCATGATATGATGGAGAACGTGCACAGATGGCATATTTGCATTCAAATGTTCATAAATAGGCGTCGTCCCTTCTTTCTTAAAGCAACTACAAAGAACTTTCATTTTGTGTTGGTTTTGGTGACCCCTGTGGACAACAGTAGTAGATTTCTCTTTGCGGATCCTGTCCCAGTGTCAGCCATGACCAAAACATAGTGATGAGATTGTGCTCCGTTTTTAGCAACAACTCAATGCTAATTTATAGCCTCGTCAGGTGTGCCGTCTACTCCGGTCTGAGTGCTGTAAATTGTTTCGTGTGGTGGACCGACCCGACCACTGCCTCCTGAATGTATAGAGTTACACTATTTAGAAATAGCTTATCTTCCCACCGATGGCCTCATTTGCTGTTGTTGGTCACACAGAGACAACAGCAGAAACCAGAGACTTTGGCATATGCAGTTAAAAGTTCTTTGTAGGGGCTTTAAATAAAAATAAATTGAAATTGAAACACACACAGACATTTGACAAAGAACGTGGAGATTATTCAGTTAGCAACTGTATAATAGCAACTGCAGATTCCCTACGAGGTGTGGCAATTTAAATAGCAGCAGATTTGCAGTGTTGTATTAAAATTGATTTTAAAGGATGGATTAATGATCAGATAAGATCTCTGCCAATTGAGTAATTGATTAATGAACTAAAAGTTTCAGCACTAATCTCTGTAATGTGTCAGGGCAAATGAAGGAGTCCTATTAGGAAATGATGCCTCTAAAACTGTGCAAGGATGCAGTTCCTGTATTGGGCCACAGGAGCCAGGATTTTGTGGTTGCATCTGAAGTTTCTACTTTCGACATTTGTCTAGTTTTTAGCTCGCGCCCACTCAAGATTTTCTGTGCATACTTGTTGCCTCTCTGGTAACAAGAACGCTTTAATGCATCAGGACAGCAGCTGACTGGATGAGTTTTCTGTTCCTGCACAGTTCTCCGTAAACTCTCACACCGCAGTGTGAAAAATTCCTCGGTGCCTGTCTGGTCATGAAATACTGGAGCAGTGCACCTGGCTGCTGAGATCAGACTGTGCTTGAAACAGTGTTACAGTGACAGTAACTGTCCCACTCAGCTCAGTCTGCATGATTCACACAGAGTCACAACGGAGTGCAGGGTTCAGCTGTTCATTAAGACAGAGATGACATGTGAGAAAGCATACACATCAAAACACTGACTGTGCTATTTACCCAAAGCTCTGTGCATTAGCATTAAAGTGAACTGACCTGTTCTTATCCAGAAGGATTTCAACATGTTTTTTCTATAGTGAAATATCACTGGATGAACTGGGACCATTGCTTGAGCATCAAGAGTATATGCAGCAGTAGGTGTCTCTGTTTCTAACCTGTTTCTGCCTTGTGTTTTGTTTAGGATTCAAATATTTGATGCTTCATTATGTGGAGTTTCAGCATCAGCAGACGCCCTTCAGCATTTCTTCACACACTCCCTCACTCAGACACTCACTTACAAGCCCAGGCTCACAGGTAAAGACAAGTTATTGAATGTACACAAGTTATTACCATCTACATGTAATGTTTCTCATGATAGCAAGCCTAAATAGCGCAAAATCATCTCACACAGCTGCATGTTAAATTTTATCTGGGTCATTACAAGCCCAGTTATAAACCATTTGAACAGTCGCTGTTCTTTCATAGATAATGTGTACGCTTGCATTTGCCTACACTCATCTGGCTAAAACTTAACATGGGCTCAGAAAATGATGGTTTTGGAGAAATTTTGAAGTTTCCTGATACACAGCCCATGCTAACAGATTACTTCTGCTTAAACCATATTCTCTCAGTGTCAGATGCCATCACTCAGCAGAACAAATGGATCTTTGCAAAAACCAGCCGGCTGTTGACCTCTTTGTTTCGTAAGGTGAGTGTCACCTAAACCTTCGTGTATATTAGATTGTCTTCTGTCTCGACAGCTCCTGTAGATTTATTAAAAAAATCTTTTGTGCCCGTTGGTTGAATATTGGCTCATACATCCCTGTCTTATAATTTGAGTCCATTTTGAGACCAGCTCGGTATGGGAACACCCCTCTGATTAATTTTTTTTGCTATAGCATTTTATACTTATTGCCTAAATGTTGCTATTGCATCTATAACATATCTCTAAGCACTTATCAAATATCAGAATCTGGTGTCCTGTCTCTCTCCATTGAGTCAGTTCAGAGATGTCCCCTAAAGATTTGGTAGAGCCAGTTGCCTTTATTTTTCAGTGTCGTTAATGTTGTAAATTGTATTTGGTGCCACTAAGACTACCTTCAAAGGATTTATGTATGGTCTGTAACCAACATTTTGATTTGCTTGTTGTTGATAAATTAGATAAAAAGGGGCCTACCATCAAGTACCTGCAGCTTCATCAGAATGTATAAATGTTTATTTATGAAAACTGAATTAATAACCTGATCATGAAGCATTTACACTTGTCACATAATGATAGTCTTGTTGTGAAGTGGTATATTTTATTCTCTCCTTTTTGTAATCAATCATCTTGTCCCAGGCTACAAATGTATTTTGCAGGATATTAACTGGAATTCCACATTTCATTACTTTACTCACTTGTTAATAGATTGAAATTAGACATCATATTTACAGTAACAAGCCTCCCTCCCCTGCAGCTTCACACAGTCATTCTCATCACTGTATTTTAAGCTGAAGACAGACACAACAGCAGTTGAATGATTGATTGTAAGCTTCAGGTGATCGGCCCTCAGCCCAGAGGAAGTATTGACAGTGCTGATCTTATTTATATGCAGTTGTATGACAGTCTGTGAGTCAGCTGATGTATTGTGTATTATTCTGGTTTCTTCAGAGTACTGCACTTTTCTGTTTGATTTCACTAGACTAAAAAGAGCCCAGCAAGCGCTTTCTGTGTCTTTTCAGTGCAGCCAGGGTCTATTGAGCCAGCACTTACTCGTCTGTGTTGTTACTATGTTTCTGTAAAAGCTGGCTGTGATCTTCAGTGTTGAGCGGCTGCTGCGTCACCTGCAGCAGGTTTTGGAAACCCATGAGGTCAATTGGAAACATGTCCTATGCTTCTTGTCCACTCTGCTGGTTTACAACCCCTGTGCCCAGTCCAGCCTCAAAGGTAAATACAAGGGAGCAACTGGTCTTTGTTGATACCTGTATTCTTGGATTAAAATTTCAAACTTGCAGAATTTTGTGTGTTCAGTAAATAGCTCGTTGTGTCCGTTCTGTTTGTTTGTGTCTCCATCAGAGCTCCTGTCCAGACTGCTGAGTTCTGCGTTTGAAAGCTACGACCTGGAGAACATGATAATGGCCTTTTTGTTGGCTCGACAGGCTGCACTGGAGGGACCCAACATCTTCTCCTCCTACAGCGACTGGTTCAAGGTTTCCTCTCAGTTTTTACAATAGCTGTGTCAGAAACAAAGATGATGCAAACCTTTCTGTTGTTTACAAAAATTCTAAATAAAACCATTGAGTTTGAGAAGCACTGTTTACTACAGTATGGCCAGTATTAGCCATATTCACAGTGTCGCCATCTTCCTTTACATCATCACTCCGGGTGGGAAAACAAACTGTGCAAGATGTCCTACTGCTGTGTGCCTGGCTGTAAGTCTTACAAACTTTGGGAATCTGACAAACTGCTTTCTTTTCATTGCTTCCTGGTTGACAACATTTTAAGAAAAGCATGGATTGTCAATCTCTTCCCACATCAAGTGATAACGTAAGAGAAGATGGTGACGCTGTGAATATGGCTAATTGCGCTGCTATTCAGGTGTTGGATCTGAACATATGTAGCTCTGGCGACACCTAGTGGAATCAAACAGACACTGCTCCCTGTTGATATCGTTGCAGTTTGTGTTGTTAAAAGATCTCATGTTCCAAGCTGAAATGTCCTGCTCTGACTTCCTAGATGTCCTTTGGCGGTGGCAGCAGTTACCATGCAACAAGCAAGAAATCTCTGGTGTTCCTGTTAAAGTTCCTCTCTGACCTGGTTCCTTTTGAGCCCCCACAGTACCTCAAGGTGACCACTGGCAAGTTTTCCTGTTGCCTGAATAGATTATTGGTACATTACATATCATAACAGATCATCTATTACGATCTGTTGTTTGAGGGAAGATACATAGGAGCTGAGCTACCGTTGGGTTTCACACCAGGTTCAATCAAAAATGGTATAATAAACAACTATGAGTATATTTAGAGAGCAGCCTGCTCTGATGACTCAGCTTTGGTTTTGAAGCCTCACTGTCAGTGTGATGTCGTAGGTTCACGTCCTCCACCCTCCGTATGTACCAGTGAAAAACCGCAGCCTCCTGATGGAGTACACCTCCCTGGCCAAGACCAGGCTGGCTGACCTCAAGGTAAGAGCAAGGGTAGAAATTAATCAATAGAGTATTACTTCACATATAGAGTGGTTCATATTGCAACTATATAACAGCAACACAAGCCAACAGTTAGATTATTACAGCTGATCTTCCTGAATGTGATTCAGATGTCTACTTTTCTCCACAGTGGTATGTGTGTATGTTTATTTGTGTTTGTGTGTGTTGTGCAGGAGTCAATGGAGGACATGGGTTTATATGAGGATGTCTCTGCAGCAGGTGGAGCACCAGTGCAGGTAACAGCGTGGCACACATTGATTAGGATGTGGTTAGGAAGCTGCACCCAGTTAGTCTGCATCAACATGCTGATGTTCCAAATTATGAGTAGTCATGAATAAATTATTATGGGATCACATTATTATTAACCTGAGTAAAGAGATTTTATGCTAGGACTGCACCAATCTTTGATTTCAGATCCACCGTTTTAAGTTCTGTGACTTTGTCTTTTAGGTTGTGACACAGTCACAGCGACAATAATCTAACCAGACACACACACTTGCACACAGACTCATAAGGTGAAAACAATACCAGCCTGTCACTGGTAATAATTACTGATGATGTTAGTCACCTGCTTTTCAGATATGAACATTAGCTGCTTTAAATATACATGTATTATCATTGTACAATTATGGTGCTCATGCCCTTTATGAGTTTTGAGTCTTGTCTAATCACAGTCTGTTGAACAAGCACATTGCCTCAACAATGGTTTTCAAAACTAAATGCAACACAACTGCAAGTTCTCGAACACATTAGGGCCCTGTGGTTTCCTGTGTAGCTCTAATGATCAGTCCACATTCTCTGTTTACTCCTGCTCTAATGAGAAACACCTCATTACTGCCTGCACCAAAATGTGTGGTGGGACTGAACCTCTGTATGTCTGCAGCCTCAGTGTCAGGCTGTCCAGGATGTGGAAAAGGCGGTTTCTCTGTTTGAGAGCACAGGAAGAATCTCTGCCACAGTCATGGAGGCCAGGTATGCAGCTAGATAATGAGTTCACCAGGAGCATATAAACATAATGGTATACTGTATGAAGGTCCTTTCTGGTGTTGTTTAGCAGATTTTACAATTGCTCATTTATCATCCATTAAAAGGATTTACATAGATCTGAAAATGAATTGAAGGACAGAGACATGTTGCAGTTATTGTCTCCTGTTTCCTCTCACAGTATTTTCCGAAGGCCGTATTTCCTGACGCGATTCCTTCCTGCCCTGCTGGCGCCCAGAGTGGTGAGCACCTTCATCCTTACATTCATAAACTGACAAATGAACAGATAAAAATGTTGTTGTCACAAATCTAATTACATGTAACTTTTCTTTCAATTAGCTTCCTGTGAAACCTGATGCTCAGATGAGTTTTATAGAAGCTTTGAAAAAGTGAGTGAGTTATTATCACATGTGCATTGTTACTCCTCTCTGGTTATGTCTTTGTCAGTGTTAACACATGTAAGTTGTTAACTTTATCCTATTAATTTATTATCTCTCATGATGATTTGATTGTGTATTCCATGATTATTAAGGTTATTTATCTTTTCTGTATTCAGAGCAGATAAGATCCCTGCTGCCCAATATTCATCATATGTGGAGTCCTGCCAGAGACAGAGACAGCAGGAAAGTAGGTATCCTCTATAACTCTTGTTTACTCATGTATGGAGTCATGGGAGTGCCATTAAAAAAAAATACATCTGTAGAAGAACAGGAAAATAAATCCAGAAATACAAAGAAAAGTAAGTTTGGTGGTAAAGGTGAAATATAAGAACAAATAATTTTTTGCACGTAAGTCATAGGACTAGCTACATAGATGAGAATAAAAAAAACAATTAAGGGATGAAAATAAATTATTTTACTTGTAGCTTTTTTCTTGACTCCAAACTCACCGAAATGAACATTTGACTAAACTGAAAACTGAACTGAAAACCACCCACATCATGACAAAGACAGACCTGTTGTTGGACAAGTTTGAAAACTAAACCACTACATTTACACTGTGTTGTGTCCTCAGAGAGCGCTGCATCTTTGGACACCAGTGACGATCCTCTGGAGGTCCTGAAGGTCCAGCTGCAGGCGTTCACAGAGCTGGTGGTTGATGGAGATGATGGAGGTAGGACGCTAAATATATACAGCACAAACACTATTATTGGAGGTGTGTATTTTCTTCTAGAAGATTCTGTGGAATTGTTAGATAAAGCACATTGTATCTACAGTGTAGATACAAATTTCTTCAGCACTCTGTCATGTACCACATCACCAGCTCACTAATGCTGAGTTTGGCAATGTCTTTGAATCTAATTTTTTAACACATGTTGTCATATGTATGTCCAGAGGTGCTGGGCCAGCTGTCCAGGATCTCACACACGCTGAGTGTCATCTTTCCTGGTCATCGTGATGAGCTCACTGAAAAAACCATCATCAAACTTCGCATAGACCTTCCTCCATCCCCTGAGCTCCAAGTCAAAGTATGCATTGATGAAATACATTGTCTTCTTGTTATATCACCAATATGTAAATGTATCCCATAATGGATATCTCCCATATTTTCTCAGGTTATCAACATGATCCTGAGAAACTTCTGTCAGTGTCTGTTAGATGCCTCTCGAGCAAGTCCTCCTAATAAGTGAGTGTGACAAATGTTTTGAAAGTCAGCCAATAATAAAAGGTTAATTTGATTATTTCCAGGAAGTAGAAAAATAATCACACTAGTGTGTGGATTGGTATTTAGTGTCCCATCTACAAAGATGTTTTTGTCTCTCCAGACAAAGCCTGTGGGCATCCAGGTTTGTCACGGCGCTGCTTGGTAACACACAACTGCTCTCCAGCCTCGTACACAGACTCTGGGACCTGTTCCATAACCAGGTACATCAGTCCTTATTTATATACATGTCTTTATCTTTAACTTTATGTCTCTTGTCTTAGTTTTACATTTTGCCATGAACCCTTATTCCTCCACATCACTGAAATCAAAACATTCACTCATCAGTTTCACAAACCTCCTCTGTCCAAAGGTGTCATCGCTGAGTGCTGCACACATTCTTGGCCTGGCAGCTTTTGTGGTCCACCTCCATGCTTCCATGTCCAACAGTCACCTGGTTCAGCTGGTCCCACCCATTGTGCCCAGGCTAGTACCTGTCGGAGAAGCTCTGGGCTCAGCGCTGGTCTGCAGCACGCACACTCACATGCTCTCCTGTGTCAGGTGAGATTTCCTTTTACAGGCTGATGAGAATATTGATGCATGGTACTTCATTTTAGATCCACTGATGAAAATGTGAATGCATCATGTTTTGATTATTACATGATAATGCTGTCTTGGCCTGGATGGAAATGGGACTCAAGGTCTTCTTTGTCCTGTCTAGACTGTGTGTGGCAGCTGTGAGTTATGGGCTCTGTAGAGGGGACTCACTCCCACAGCATCAGCAACAGGACTACATTCCCAGCAGCCTCTACAAGAAGGTATCACTTTCTGCTACATGCTATAATGAAAATACAAAACGATGACATATGACAGAGGAATTTATTCACTCACGTGTAAGAGTAAATTTTCGGTCATAGAGGAAAACAGATTCTAAGAGTTGTGGACTTCATCTGAGACTCAAAGCAGATGATTCGAGCTGTTGTACTTCTTGACCTATGCTTGTGCTATGGAAATAAAAAAGAGAAAATATTGTGACAAAATATTTTGCAGATGTGCAGCTCTCATTGCTCGAGTTCACATTTTGATTAAGAGATGTGCACATTTTGTCTATGAATTCATGATTTGTTATGAATGCATGAGTTTCTTAGTTTGTGATTTGTCACACATGATTTGTGCTCCTGCAATGAAGAATTTGAGAAGGTGTAACTGCTGTGTTGTGTTTGTGAAATCAAAGCAATGCTCTGTGAGAGTGAGGGGAGAGTGGCTCCAACTCTTGCGTCCACACTACCAGCATGTCTTTATTATGATATTATGTTATTCATGTAACTGTGTGACTGTGTTTAGCTTCTGTACCTCATCCCAAGACTGATGCATGAGACCAGAAGGACTCACATGACTGCTGACTGTTCTGTGGAGGAGAACCAGGAGGAGAACCTGCCCGGCCTGTGGAACAGTGCCACAGACAGCAACAGCACCTGGAGGAAGACGGCCTGGTGTCTGTGGAGGCACCCTGCCTTCCAGCAGCTACAACACATACCACAGTATCAGGTGAGATGTAGCCCAGTGATTTGGTTCCTGCTTTGAATGGAACCTCAGCTCAGTCTCCGTGGAATATATATATATATATTTTGGGCTTTTTGCCTTTAATTGACAGGATAGTTGAGATAGACAGGAAATGGGGAGGCAGAGAGAGGGGGAATAACATGCAGCAAAGGGCCACCAGATTCGGGATTCCAACCAGGGCCGCCACTGAGCTGTACGGTGCCCCAGTCACTGTTGAATATTGATGATTGAACAATCCAATATGCTCAGGGAACAGGTGCAAGGCAGTCAGAGCAATCAGTAGCACCAGTTAGTGTCTTAAATGAAACCGATTGATGGATTGATCTTATTGGCAGAAAGTAATTATAATGCTTTGTTGTGTTTGTCCAGTTGTCGTTCTCTGAGTGGCTGGTTAATGAGCTCAGAATACAGAGAAGTGAAGACGCTCTGTCCGACCCAGAACGGTAAGGCAGGACACACACTCTCTGCCTTTAGACGTACAATAGCAAGGAAATCAATACACGTAATAACTGTGTGTGTGCGTGCGTGTGTGTAGTCAGGAGTACCAGCAGTGGGCCTGCTTGGAGTTGTACTTGTCTCTCCCAGAGGACCAGGGAGGCTGTGGAGGACACATGAAGAGCCTCTGTTCTCATCTCCTCAGTGCCATCATGGACCAGCAGCTCAGGTGGGTGCACATCTTCATGCTCACAGTGTAATTGCACATTAAATGTAATCTGTCAATACACAAATAGAAACTTCCAAAAGACTTCAAATTATAATAGATTGTGTGTAATTTTTTTAATAGTAACAACCCATAGCAGGAAGCATGTGGTGTAATGCTTTTACTTATAAGGTATAAAAATATCTGCTGAAGTCATGGTGCACTTTAACACACTGTGAGGCTCTGCAGAGTATAGACTGCAGAGGGGGTCGTACAGGGAATACAGGGTTAGTGCCTTTGTCCATGTGTTGAAGCGTCCGTGAGACACTGGACTCAATTTTGCACTCAACTTCTGTCAGTGTGTGAGGGACAGAGAATTGGTGAAAAGTAAATTGTAACGTATACATAATGTATGTGTTATATAAGTGCGGTCAAGTTACACTGGAATTGTTTCCTCATTTCTCAGTTTTTTTTTCTTAATCCTTTGGTTGGATATTATTAAAAGATTTGATCTTTAGGCACCTTTTGTACTTGTATGTGTATGTGGATACAACACACTTTTCTTCTCTGCAAGGAAAGAGTACATTACAAATGTACATTATTAATTCATGTAACACCTCTTTGTTTTTAAATGTTGACAGTGACCAGAGCCTGAGGAAGTTGGATCACAGAGTGTCAGCCACAGGGACCTGTCTGCCAGACATCCTGTCCAGATTACAGGTGTGTGTTCGCTGGATGTGTTAAAAACTGTTCATGTGACGTTTTGACTCAGACACTGTATATTCATATTGAGCAGAATCAAGAACAAGCACCCAGTATGTGGACAGTGAGTTGTGGTTCAACTGTGTGTGCAGGAACTCGTCTATGAGATGGAGGTGACCAACCTGTGCGGAGGCTGGAGCAGCAGAGCTGATGTGTGTGACTTCCTGTTTGAGTTTGTGTCTGGGAGATGCTCCTCCACAGTGAGCTCAGCTTCACTGAGTGTCAGTGCCCAGCTCAGCCTGCAACACACAATGAAGACATGGAACAGGTACACACACGTTCACGCGCACACACACGCACACACACAGCCACTGAAACTTCCTGCGTGTGTCACAGAGTGCTGCTGGCTCTCCCTGCCGTGCTGTTGGTTAAGGTGAGGGCTGAAGGAGGGAGGACGACTCTGGACTGTAACACACTGATCCAACACGTCAACCAGCATCAGGTGAGCGACTGAATAGAGACACTTGTCTCTCAGCTATGAACAGCTGTTTGGAAAAGTCGAGCGACTGTGTGTGACAAATGTTCTTACTGACTTTCATCAGAGGATGGTGTGTTCTCCTGCCGGCCTGCTGCCCTGCCATGTAACAGCACACTTCCTGAAAGTGAGGGTCATTTCACTAAAATCTGTTGTTATATTAAATCTATGTTGAGCTCTATCATTGTATGTCTGCTGACTGTGTTTCTTCTCCAGGGTGTGTTATGTGCCAGTAGGTGTTGCAGATGTCCCAGGACAGAAGTGAACAAGGCCTGGTCTCAGATCAGTCTCCAGTGTCCTCTGCTCCTGACCTCAACAATGGTACTTTCTGTTCTCCACACCAGAGCTACACTTAATTAGCCTGTGCATGATCACTTTGAGTTGTCCAAATTATTTTGAACTTAGTGTTACAGACAATTAATAAAATCAGTGACCTGAGTTTCACTGTAAGGGTCCTGCTTGTTGTTATGTACTGAGACTCTTACATTGAACTGATAAGTCAAGACAAGTCAAATGATCCTTTCATAGCTACTGGAAAATCCCACCCAAAAGCATTTCACATTCTGAACTACCACTAAATTCTAAATTATTGACCTTGCACTGGCATTTACGTACGGCAGTATACTTTTCTTATTGTTGGGAATGATGTTCATTCACTTCCAGAACTGCTATACTAAAGGTTTTAGTCCATTGAAATAAGTGATTCTGTCACTGCCCCACTGGGGAAGCTACTAGTTTTTTATGGATCCTATAAAATCTGCTGCAGTAAAGTGTGATTTCTACTGTTTCCTTTGCAGAACTAGAAAATAAAAGTCTGATATAATGTAAGCCATTTTATAGATGTAAATCTTACTGGTTCAGTTATCAAAATAAAATAATGTGGTGATACAGATCTAACAGAAAAAAAGCTTTAAAAATGTAGTTATCTGGGCTTATTTATTGCCTGATTTTGAAATTTCATATCACTTAATACACTAACACAGACCTCATACGTTTATTTGTTTTGTGCCTTTCGTGACGGTTGTGTGTGTAGCACTGGTGGGAGTGTCTGTCTCCAGTGTTGTTGTCACTGTGGAGTCGTGTGTGTGATGGAGAGCCTCCACCAGAGCAGCTGCAGCTCCTCACTGACTCTCAGCACTGGGTTCACAGGTAAAACACCGTCCCGTCTCTTGGCTGTAGATACTAAAAGATGTTTCTCTTCATCTTCCTGGTGGTTTGTGTGGGAGTTGTTCACATTACGTTGACTTGAATTCTGTCTGGGGCTCAGTTTAGTAAATGGCCGGTCGCCATTGCCGGTGCCTCAAGCTCCAGCCCTGCTGTTAGCCTCCACCCTGCACCGTGCGTGGAGAGGTCACTGGGGAGACAACCAGGGCTTCAGTGCGGCCCTGAACATGCTGCGACCAGATGGGGGCGCCCAGCATCAACAGGTGAGAGTTAGGAACTTACTCACATACATGTTTGCCCAAACCTACCTGTGTTTGTGCATCTGCCTCCACTCAAAACTCATACAGCAGGTTACTGCTCCTACAACACCGCCACGATGGATCAATGTTGACCTCATGTTATTTAGGCACACCTGTTGATTTTTAGGTCGAAATCAGGTGGAGTCATGATATTTTCAGTCCTGTTCAGAAAAGTGATGGTTTAGACACATCAGCTGATCACTCCATCTCATGTCTTCCAGGTGCTGGTCTTCCTGCTTTTCCTGTGTGTGAACGACTATCTGTCAGCACTCCTGTGTCCCCAGGTAACTGGCATGTACATCCCTGTACAGTAACCTCCAGCAGGTTGTGTAGAGGTGTGGGTAAATGTGTGCAGCAGTTGGGATTTGTATACAGTTACAGAGACTGAGCACACAGCATTAATCAAGTCATATCAAAGGTGAATTTTTTGTTTTTAAAATTTCAATTTTGACAAGTAAACTCAGTGTGGTACATTGAAAGACAAAATATAAAAATATAGACACACATGACAAAATAAACAGCAATAGAAACATAGAACTTCAACACAACCAAGACATGTAACAAACTCAACAATAAAGTGCAGTTACACCAGGATATTTCTGAGGTTTATGTTTCCAGAAACATTGAACTACTCCTGATAGACAATGCAAAGGTTTTACACAGTCATTCACACAGGTCCACTCACCTTCATCTTC
This sequence comes from Selene dorsalis, assembly GCA_900303245.1. Taxonomy (NCBI): domain Eukaryota; kingdom Metazoa; phylum Chordata; class Actinopteri; order Carangiformes; family Carangidae; genus Selene; species Selene dorsalis. Next base: position 67,106 of record OMNW01035770.1, read on the forward strand.
ATGTTTGGAAAGTTTAAGCTTCCAACAAAACACTGAAACAACAGGAAACTGCTCAACGTGTTGATTGTTGTTGTTTCTTCCACAGCTGAAGGGAGTAATGTGCGTGCGTTTCCTCTGTTTGTTTCTGCAGGAGAAGAGCATTCAAAGAACCAGGAGTTTATGCACAGACCTTCTATTGGTGCTGGTGGACTCTGCTGATTGGCTGCTCATCTTCCACCCAAACGGTACAGTGAACATCTTCACACCTCTGTTCACCGCACAGGAACATCACGTGTCTGATTAAAACTAATGTTACTGTGACATTATGGTTAATATTAATATTTGTATTTGATGTGCTGCATCCTCCTCCCAAATCTAGAACAAGGTGTTTATCAGTCAGTTACCATGGTGACATCAGAGGAGTTTACTCGACTGATGCCTTGGGCTTTCTACAGGTGGGTTTTTAAGAACATCACGTTATCTTTAGATTGATTGTAAATCTTCTATTGTGGTGGGGATTTGCAAAACATGCAACCTGCATTAAAAAATCGCATGAAAATTTCATTGTTTTTTGAAAGTGATATGTCTTTGATGCCTGCAACACTTTTTCAAAACATTTGTAAAGTTTGGAAACAGGGTTGTATTATTCTAAGATCCTGACCTCGCCCTGTGAAATGCCTGACTGAGAAGACGTTGTTTTGGAATTGTACACATAAGTTAAGCTAAATCAACCGTCAACCAACAGATAAGCCTTGGCTAACAAGTGCAAAGATCTTGTCTAGCAAGCAGCCACTTAATATTCTTGTTGCAGTTGTACTATGTGGAACCTATTAATCCCTGGTGTGTATGTGTGTGTGTGTGTGTGTGTTTAGCCTGCTGCTCCAGCAGAGTGATGAGCTGATGCAAAGAGCTGCGTGTTGTCCAGGGTTCCTTCCCACTGCCGTCCTCTGCTACATCCGTCTACTGCAGTTGTTCCTGGAAGGACACACACCTACACCAACCACCAAACCCTCTGAAGAGCAGGTGACTGAGCCTCAGGTGTTTTGTCTCCTCTCTGTTCATGTCTGGCTGCTGTCAAACATGTGGCATTGCACTGAATTCTAAATGCATGAATTGTATTGTCAGCCCGAGCCTTCCCAGATTCTGAGCCACGCCAAGCAGCTTCTTCTGAGAACCATCTCACAAACGTCTGCTGCTGCTCTGTCCTCCAGCCAACTCAGACAGGTAACCACCACACCTGAACATGTGCATGAACCCATTTGCTTTTCCACTTACACAACTGACTCCTCTCTATTCACCCTGGTGTCTTGTCCTCATCACTTCCTCCTGTCTGGTCTCTGTGCTGGTGGGTTTCCTGGTCCAGCTGGAGTCCCAGTGTGCAGACCTGGACCCAGAGGTGGCGGCAGCTCTGTCTGCGCACCTCCACCCTCAGAGCCTGAGCCCAGAGGTTGACTTCTTCTGAACAGCTGAGGACCGCCACAGGCTAAGAAACTGGCAAAAGACCCCCGCTGACTTCTCGGCTCCCTGTTTGACAGTTGTCATAGTAACTGTCTATACACCAGGTTCTGTTCGTGGTTCTCTTCTGATGTAATCCAACAGGGACACATTCCTTGCGATATTTACTTAAGTAAATATGATGTACATTGTCAAGTCTGTTGACACTCAGCTTTGTAAAAAAACTTCTACGTTTTATTTACGTCTCTTTGTACATAATGCACACACAACTTTACAGATGTACATCTGAAGCCCTTTTCGTTGGTACAATACAGGGATAAACTCTTGAACGTACTGTAATAACGCTGTAATAACTTAACAAAAAACAGTGACCTAAGAAAAGTGAACCTTAAGTTCTTGGAAATCATTTTGCACAACAATGTGCACTGTGAACATGTGACACAGCACATTTTACATGTATTTAGGGTAACATGGACACCATATAATAGCAATTAAAACTGCATCTTTTAAGGTTACACAGTTGTTAATTCGTGACTGGAATAAAAAGCTCTACATAGTTCATAGGCAGTGTAAATGAATCTTTCCATCAGGTCTGTATCAGAGGCACCAGAAGTGGTTGTTTCGCCAAAAATATTGTAATCTTTAAGATTTTCAGCCATTCAACGTACTGTATTCTCAACTTGTGATTGTTGCCTGTTGTTATTATTAGTGGCACCGTTCACTGTTCCCGAACCTGCTTGTGTGCAAGCATGGGATGAACAGGAAGTTCAGCTCATCGTCTAATGTTACTGTTTATAACTTGGTTTTATTGATCTCAGCTGCATGAAACGCACCACATTAAGTTACTCCAAATGCAATGTGGTTTCCTTTGTTTGGAAACTGTCCTGACAATGAAATAAATTCATTTTGGAATGAGTCAGAGCTGACCAGGAAGTGGCTGGATGGCAACCGTTATCCACTGAAATGAAGCTCCTGTTTCGGGTACCATCCCAGTTCATGAAGTGAATGTACAGAAATGGAAACAACAGCACACAGGTTTCCAGAACTGGTTTCTGTCCCACAGCTTATTCACCCCTGCAGCAGAGCTGGACCTGGACCTGGACTCCCTGTCGTCATCTGTCCTGGTCTTGCGGAACCACCTCCCCGGTCAGTGTGATGGTGTGTAGGTCAGAGTACTGCTGCTGCTGCTGGCTGCTGCCTCTCTGAGTATCCACTTGAGTAAGTGGGTGGACCATGGACATGTGGACATTGAGGTTGTGGGGCTTCTCAAAACGCTTCCCACATATCACACATGCAAACTCCAGGTCAGCCTCGGCCTTGTGTTTGGTCATGTGATATTTTAGTGAAGCTCGTTGGCGACACTGGAAGCCACACACCTCACACCTACAGGAGAGAAAACAATAATGATGAACATGTGTAAGTCACCTGAATCACTCCACTGACTTTGTACACACATTTCAGTTTACTCTTCATGAGTTCTGCTCATCCTGTGGGGAAAAAAGCTCATTAAGTCTGGTGTATCTCTGGTGGAGTTCTGTAAAGACTCGGAGTAAAACCCAGATGAATTTGAAAGATTCATGGAAGCTTTAACATTGCTGCATTAAGGCAAATTTAGAATCCAGCGTTTTGGAGTTTGGGCCAGACTGACAGGGAAGTCATAGACAGCTACTGTATGTCTATGTGTCTCTTGTGAGTCCATCAGATTTGTGGAAGTGCACCACTAAAATGTGTCCCTTTAAGACTAAAAAACATGGTCTGAATAAATCAATGATGAGAACAACGGCGCAAGTTCATTTCATTGCTTGGTTTAAATATAATAGATGGCTGTACTCACTGCAATGGCTTGGCCCCTGAATGCCTCATTTGGTGAACCGAGAGGTGTTTCCTCTGTTTGAAGGTCTGACCACACTGGTCACAAATGTAGTTCCTCTCCTCTGGAAGCACAGAGGGGACAGACTAAAGCACATGCTAAAATTCAACCAAAACATGTCTAATACTCTGCTGATAAAAACACTGTCTACAAACTACTGAACTGAGTTCAACTCAACTAAAACCTTTGTTGACCTCACCTGTGTGGATGAGCTTAACGTGCCGCTGCAGGTAGCGGTCGATCATGAAGACCTTGTTGCAGCCGGGATGGGGGCAAGGTCGCTCTCTCACCTCCTCATGATGCTCCTTGATGTGCTTCTAAAAATCCAGAGAGAAAACTGGATGATGAAGCAGCTGACTACATGAAACTTTGCTACACAGACCTCTGACGACAAATGGCTTATAGAGTAACTAAACAGTTACAAACTGTGTGTATCTTAAAAAAAAAAACAAAAAAAAAACTTTTATTCATCATTTAACTTAAACTGGTTTGCACTGACCAGAACAACTCAGAATTCTGGCTCTCCACTCCTTTATGTCTGAATTGAAAGTGACCTGGTGTCAGGGTGAAATCTGACCTTCAAACCATCAGGAGCTCTGTAGACAGCAGTGCAACCCTGATATGGACACTTGTAGATGTTCGGCAGCTCCTCTCTTTAAATGAAAACACAGTAGTTTGTTAATGCAGCATACAACTACAACTAGTGACTAAAGTAAAATAAAACAGTTTAAAAAACTAACTATGATGCTAACAACTGAAGTTCATTGCAGATTTATATATTACATTGTAACTGTGTGTTTAAGACAATGGAGGACAAATGCGCTTACACACCCTTTAGGTTTGAACTTGTTCTTCCAGCCAGGTTTAGGTCCAGGTTTCTTTTTAACTTTGGGCTCCTGTGGGGCCTTTGGGCCTTGTCTTCTCTTGGTGGGGACATTCACCCTGCGAGATCTGAGGGACAGGGGTGAGAGAACTGAACTCAAAGTGTATAGTCTGTTTTTTACAGTGTTTCTTTGAGAGCACCCATCGTGAGGACGTCTCTGCTGTTGGGTTGATAGTATTGGTACACACCTTTTGTCAGGGTATGGCTCGAACAACTCGTCGTCTAATAGCTCTCCTTTTCTACTCTCTTCAAACTCATCCTCCGAGATGACCCTGGAGACACACACACAGTGTTAATTACTATTAATCTACTTACTTTAAAACCTGAGAAGGCACAGAAACTTTGAAGGTTTTCAATGACAATGAAGTGGGGAGAGTAAAAGGGAGGGAGACAACTGATCCTGGCTCAAACGTGGAAATTTGAGGGGCGACGGGTGGGACAGATCTAATTGAGTTAGAGCCAGGGATGGTGAAACAGCCTATGTCGAATGATCTGAGGGGCCTGGATGTAGAGTAGGCTGGTGGGAGGTACATCTGAGTACCAGTACCAGAGTAGAGGAAGCGACAGTAGTCAGTTCAGGGGATATAGGAGGATGGCTCATATATCATCTCTAAAGCAGATTAAATTTTGATTATTTGGTTATAGATGAGTAAATATAAGACACAAGCAGAGACATAATCAGGTAAAAAAAAAGATGAGCTGTGTGACTCACCTGTCAGACACGTCACTGTCAGCTGTCCTGTCCTCCAGCTGGGCCAGAGCAGGAGACAAAGCCTCCTCGTGACCTGTAAAATCTAGTTCAGAAAATCCATAACAACAGGTGAGTCTCAAAGTCATACAGACACAGCAAAACACACAGCTCAGAAGACACAAACAGATGACTTCAACATCTCTATCTGCAGGAGACCATCAGGGTGTTCACACATCTGTGTCACTGGCTGTGTTCATATATGGGGAGTAAACGAGGCATTTTTCATGTTCTACTGGTAAAGAAAACAGATACAGTGAAAACTGGTTGATAACTAATCCATCGACAGCAAATAAACTGGAAACTATTAAGATGATTAACTGTTTCAAACATTTATTTCCTCTGATAGTAGCTTCGATGTGAAAATTTGCTGGTTTCCTGAGTTGTTTTGTTGTAAGTTTGAACTACAACTTCTTGGGTCAGCTCACTCCTGAGATCACGTGACTTGTAAACAGTCTCACCTTCAGTGTTGCTGGCCCAGTCAGCCAGTGCTGAGCTCTGAGTCTGTGCCATGACTGCTGGTTGACTGAGTTGAGCCAGAGTACTTATACTTCCTCCCAGCGTCCTTCCATTTCTGCTGGGCTGCTCAACCTCCTCCTCCTCTTCCTCCTCCTCCTCCTGCTCCATCTCCTCCTCCTCGGACATCACTCCATCACCATTGCCACTCCCTAACCCTCCACTGCCGAAGTTCATTGTGTAACCTGGATTAGCAGCGGTGGTGCATTGAGCATCCATGATGTATCTGTGACCATCAACGCAGCCCCACACCGCTTTAACAGAGCCCCAGCATTGGCCCTTCAGCACCTCCTTCAGGTCGGGGCAGGAGCGACAGGCCTCTCCGTGCTGGTGAGCCCAGGACACCAGGTTGTGCAGGCACTTAGGGTCTGAGGTAAAGGACGGTGGTGCTGAAAGAGAGAGAGTGAGAGAGGTGTGCAGTCACAGCTAATGTCACTTGTATTTTGTTTAATGGCTGTAAGCAAAAATTTAAAAAAAGCTTT
>OMNW01035770.1:82713-100405 GCA_900303245.1 Selene dorsalis
AGTGTTTTTGCAGTCTATAGACACTTGGTGACCAATATAAAGAAAATGATAACAGATACATCTGAGTCTGTGTAAGGATATTAAGTAAATAAATTAAAAATAAAACTTATGTATGTGTAAATATGTTTCCTGTGTTTTTCACTGCAGGAGATTTGCAGCATCTGGGGCAATGACCGTAGAGGAGCAAGAACAGCGTATGCTTTATACCAATGTACTGGAATATGAGCAAGACCATGTAAGTTCTTTAGACTCCATCACTTTTTTGCACATTTTGTCATGTGGCAGGGTTTTCACTCATAAATCTATACACAATGCCTTATAATGACAATAATTTTAGAATTTTTTGTTGTATTCTAATGGAAAAACTCTGATCATGTGTATCTAGTGTGGATCGATTAGGGAGAAATAAATTTCATCCTAAATTAAATCTCTGCTTAAATTTCAGCTTAAGGCTGCAGCATAACCAAAAGTCAGGGAGTCTGAGTCAGCAGATGCTGATGTGATGGCTTGAACTGTAGTTTATTTGATCTGTTTGAAAGATCTAGATCATTCACAATTAGATTTTATGAAATGCTAAAAACTCTTGATTCTAGAAATAGTTTTTTTTAAGTGACATTAAAATAAATAGGTTAATATGTTGACTATATGTTGAATATGTTGAATGGAGGAACAAATGGTAAATGATCTTCCCAGTTGGGAGTCAAACTGACAGTCTCATGCACAAAGGCCAGAGCCCATATGGGATGTGCTCTCTAAAGCCTGGTACACACATAAAGATGTTCTAAATCTCAACAGATTTTTTTTTATCTGTGAGAGACCCCACACATGAAGATAAAAAATCATTGATTGAACAGTTTTGATTGTATTGTGTGTGTGGTGTGCTCTGATATTCCCAATACAGCACAGCACACAAATGAAGATTTCTCTTACGACACACTAGAGTCTTGTCCCCCGAGCCAGAAATCTCGCGTGATTTGACGTAGTACCCTGACTGACCTGTAGGAAGTAGTTACACCAAAATAACTGTTAAAACAAACCAAGAAGTTTGTTGTGGTGGGATTTGGAGGACACGTTGTATAAACACTCGTAGCCATGGAGATGGTAGCCATGCTGGTTTGTTATGATTCCGCGTTCTTCAGTCAGCTAGCTTCTTTATTGGCTACATTCAAATCCAGGTCACAATCTGCGGAGTCAGTGACTCAGTATTGTCGGCTTCCCCCCACACATAAGAGGACTTTTGATCGTAAATATTGAACAGGTCACACCACAGGATAATCTTGTAGGATAATGTTTAGAGCCATCAAATAATCCAGTGTTTGCTGTTCCTGGTCGGAAGGGGGGAAATCGGGCCAAAATCAGACAGATTATCTTTGTGTGTACCATTCACCACCAGAGCTCCCAAAGATAACATGGTTAAATTAAATTATAGATATTGGAGGTCATTTACACATGTTTATGCCTCTTTAGGATTGGCCCAAACTCTGGAAAGCCAGCATTAAGGAGAATCCTGAAGATGTCACATTAGTGTCGCGTCTAGTGTCCTACCTGCTCAGGTAGGCAGTGTTCATATCTTCAAGTTAAGGTTCATGACACTGTTTCTTTTGTTGACACCCACCACACACAAATGGATGTTTAGGTTGTGTTCAAAAGCTCAGTTAGCTCAGCTAGCACAGTTGTGGAGCATCAGCCTTGCTGTCAGTAAAAGATTTCGCAGAAGTTGAGACTGTTTCCACACACATTTAAATCATTATGGAACAGTGACTTCTGTGATTAATAGTCAAGCCATATTCTTAGTTGTTTTTATTAATATTTGAATATTTTCTCTCTGTTTATACTTTATTTATGGAGTGTGTTGATGTGTGTGAGGATGTTTTTTTAGAAGAAGTGTTTGTGTACAACTGTGTGACTGGATGTGCTTTGTTAATATCGTATGTTAACATACACTGATAGTGAAGGCATTTTGTTATAGCCAGAGTTTTATTTACAGGAATAAATGCATCATTCAATCATTCATCATCTACTGATGATGTATACAGTTGTGCTCAAAAGTTTACATACCCTGGCAGACTTTTTGCTTTCTTGGCCTTTTGAACAGGGTTATTTGGATGTTTTTGTTGTCATTATGATTTAAAAATAGAAAACACAATAAATTTATCAATAAATGGTTTCACCCAACCATTGACCATGAGTGGAAAAAAAGTTTTTGTGTTATCATTAATATTCTCTGAAAAAAGGCCAAGAAAGCAAAAATCCTGCCGGGGTATGTAAACTTTTGAGCACAACTGTAAATAAATAAAAGGATGGATAGAGGAATATCAGACTTTAGCTGCTGAGGTGGCTAATTATCTCTTGCTCTGCGTCAGATTGAAGAACTTGTATAGTTGCTGGTGCTATACGTAACGTGGCATTCGGCGTTTTAATGTCAAGTGACGATTGACTACCATTTCTACTGTGTCCTCAGCCGGTCTGACCACCCTGCGGTGAAGCTGCTGAGGAAACACCAGTACCGGGTTTACAACCGCCTCTACCCCCTGGTCAGCAAAGGCCTCCCTCAGAGTCCCCCCCTGCTGTTGAGACCTTCTCGTAGCACTCAAAACCTGCTTCATCAAGGTAGGCCCAGAGCCTGGTGTTTGTTACAATCAGTGCAATCTGCCTATCTTAAACACTGAAGACTATTATTTTAATGATCCAAACTGCATTTGCTTGACCAGTGTTTTTCAATTAAACAGAATTATAGCAACAACTGCATAAAGTCTATGCATCTCCATTTTGCTAAACATTGCTTTGTTGACAACTCTGCAAAACCACCTCCTGCGAGTGTGTAAACATTTTTGCAACATTTAAATACCTTTTAGAAATTCAGTTGTTTCCATTTCTCAGTTTGAAGTTTCAAATTGTGCACTGAGCAGTTTAATGGAGACGTAGCTGCACAGGCCGATGCTAGAGAGGTTCATGACCTTCACTTTTTTATTTGTAGGCTTGTTTTATTATAAGAATTTAAGCTCTCATCTTTGGCCGTTGGTGCCAGTCAGTTTCATTCACTGACTGAAATCTGAAATTACTGAATTGTGCATTGAGGTTCTGTCCTAAAAAATAAAGCTGGAAATGGTCGTCAAGTAAATCCAATAAATCAGGCTACTGTGTTTCAGCACTGGCTTTCAGAATCAGTGTGCAAAACATTTTACAGATAAGGATGATCATATCTGATTTTTATTTTCTTTTATAGATAAATAGAATAATAAATCAGGACACCAAGTAATGGCTAATGGTACATTAGTAAATCATTAGTAGTAAGCATTCATTCATGTGTAAATTGTGGATCATTGTGGGTCATACAGAGAACAAGAGGAAGTCGACCAGCACGATGAGTAGTAGCATCGGTGGCCAGAGCTTCAGCACCAGCTTGTCGCTCTCCCCCTCGCACTCTCATGACCACCACACCGACAACGCCGAGGAGGAAGGGGAGGAGCCTGACACACAGGTGACGGTGGACCGAGAGAACTCGTTTGAAGATTTGGAGCAGTTTCTGTCCCAGCTGGACTTGGCCCCACCCCACAGCGGCACAGGTGACGCCAGCTCAGATTCAGAGCTGACCTGTGATACATCTGGGCTGAGTGAGGACCAAATACAAGAGCTGGAGATGAGGGCACTGAAAGAACATTTGAAGGCCACTGTCAAAGACATTCACATTGCAATTGGTGAGCGTGACCCTAGAGGAAGGATGTGTGTGTCAGGATGCAGAGAAACTGTCGCATCATGTTGATTGTCATCGGCAGTTTCCTGTTGCTGTTAAAGATAAATTTTCATCAGTAGTCAATGTTGTTTTTTTATTATTTCAGATCAGCTCCTGTCACTGTGTTTGCTGTCATTTGAGTGTCTCAACACAGCCAGCTCTAGAGACCTGTGTCTTGCCTGCATAGAAGAAACCTTCTTCACCCCCCTGTGGAGCGCCCTGGTGGCTCTTTTCAGGTAGTGCAGCCTTAGCCCTTGTGACTTCAACCTATCTTCATCCCTAAACTGCTGCTGTCTTACATTGGCTAAGTTTCTTACTGCTTTAGTAAATCAGTTAGACTGAGAGCTTCACTGTAGTTAAATTATTATATAGCAAGGGGCAGTTTTAATGTGCGTTGTTGAATAACATCAGTATCATTTATATAACCTCTGCTCATAAGTAACCTCTGAAGAGCTTTTTAAACAAATACAGCGCAGCACTTTTTACGCACTTTGGTATGTTGCAATTGACCTACACTCAGCACTTGTAACAACAAAGTGATTCAGACTTTTAGAAATATTGCACTGCTGTTTTTGTCTACTCTCAGACTTTCTTAGCCCGGACACACTTACTACCAGTCAAATCACTGCAGACTCTTCCTCAGTGGTCTATTAAAGAACCTTTCACTGTGGATGCTGTATGGTTTTCACACTTCACGAGCAAAGCCATTTGCTTGTCAAGTAGGTCTTCAAAAAGTCAAACTCCAAGCTCAGAGACTGTAATGTTAGATAACTGCTCTGGTATTGGAAATCAATTAAAAATGAGTGTTACTCTTTAGGAAAAAAGTTTGTGGAAATAAAGTATCCGATAAAATGATGGATCATTTATCGATAGATTGTTTTACTCAAGATTTTGCTCGACATTGAAAGGAAGTACAGCACTATCATGTTCATGGTATTCAGTCAACAGAGCTGAGGTCACAGGGTGCACATGTTTGGTATTGTCAGGGTGTATTGTTACACTGCAATGAGAGCAAATGTCGTGGGATCATATCCTGGAAACCCAAAGTGAATCGATGTCTGTCATTGACCAGCATGTGGCAGTGTTACTCCAAGTATGTCAGTTTCTGCTCCTCTTCCTCTTCTCATTCTCATTGCAGTAGCACTGATAATTGTAAAGACTAAATTGAATGCAGTGTTAATAGAAGATTCTTTACTGATTTCTACCTTTTCTCATAATAAGAATATGAACGTTGAGTGTCGGAACAGAGAAAACAAGAAGTTTAAAACGTCTCGTTTTGTAATAATTTGTATTAATAATAAAAGACTGATGTGAGGAGCTACAAGGTGATTTGACCTTATATCAAATTTGATTCAACTTGTGTAGCAACCTGTAAGCCTGGAGTCTTCACAATCGATTCCTCTCCTGAGCTCTTATTCTTATTTATCATTTATAATTATGTATCTGGCCCGTTGAATTAATGTTTGGATTGATGGGACATATGTTTTTGGATGGTATGAATTTTCATTTTAATGGATTAGGAGTTTTGTGGCTGAAACGGTATTTTGTACATACAGTGACTGGACCCCTATTCATGAGCTTCTAAAGCTTACGTGGGTGTCCAGTTTTCACCCACTGCACATGTGTGTGCTTTAACTTGTAGTTTGTTCTGACTTGTGCGGAAAAATACTGTAATGAAAATGATGCCCCCTCAATGATTAATGACACTCTGACATCTTACAGGCTCATGGTGTGTAAATGAAAACAGAACATATTTATAATTTCCTTCTTTCTGGAGACCACAGATACATTTTAATAGATATAAGATGATAAGGTAGGCTGTGTGTGTTTAGTGTTAAGTATTTATCCTCTGAGAGAGTTTGATCAGATTTCAAGCAAATTGTGAGTTTCAGTTTTTCTTATTCTCTCTGTATTTGAAATTTGATTATGTCCTGTTGTTTACATCTGTTAAATCCACCGTTGGCCTGAGGAGGATAAGCACTACTATCAGTTCAGTTTCACCTCCAACACTGTTGTTCTCAGATATTATTTGGAAGCATGAAAAACTTCTCTCTTTGTCTTTGCTTCTCAGGAAGGTCAACAGGGAAAGAGAACAGGCCTTTGAAACTAGTATGAAACTGTATCAGGACGCCTCACCTGGTGACGTCGGTGTTCCCTCAAAACTGTTTCCCCCGGAACCCAGCACACTACAAGGTTCCTACCCCTACGAGTCTGCTGTTCAGGAGCTTGAGCTTCTGGTGAAAGACTGCTGTCCACAGAAGAAGCTGGAATGTATTGGTGAGTCACACGGTGTTGTTTTATCCTCCTGAAACAAATGCTGACTTTTAGGATGGAGAGTATTAATCTAAATGTGAAGGAGGATATCCATGGAAATCCACTCTTTCCTGACAGAGGAACCTATCGTTACCGCAGAGCTGATGCTGACTCTTAAGGACTTAAGGCCTTGAAAACTTCTTGAAAACAATTGACTTAAGTTTCCTAAGAAAAAAATAACAGAAAAGGTATTGAAAGGTGAGCAGTAAGCAAACTCTTAATAAACTCGTTTGCTGGAAGCTGTCGGGCAGTGTTACACACCTGTGAAGCCAAAGAGGGATCATTTCCAGTCAAATCTTTTCTGCAGAAGTAGTGCAGAGCTGAACGTTCAATAACAGAAACACAGATGTGTCTGTTGAAAGGGAAACATAACTATTAGAACCAAAGATGGCTTGTGTAAAACATTAAAAAATGTTATTCGTCATAACCAGTGCATCTATGAGCCTGACACATGAGCTTGTCTTTCAGTATCCATGAACCTCTGACCGATGTTATGCACTGTTGTCTGCAGAAGTGTAGCATTGGTTTGTGCAAAGAAAGTGTAACTCATCTATAACAGTCCAAATCTGATTTATAATTAGTTGGATTGCCTCTAAGAATAGTGATTAATCCTTGTCATATGGAACCAGTTTTGTTTTTTCGGTATGGCCATGGATTCTGCTACAGGGTGTACAATCAGTATTTTCTTTCTGCATCTGTATATTGTAAATCATGATGTCTCTTCTGCTATGGTTTGTCACAGTTAGGACATTACGTGTGATCTGTGCCTGTGCTGAGGATTACAGGAGTCTTCATGAGGCGGACTCTTCACCCAAAACAGCTGCCATGTGAGTATTGATCAGCTGGAGCTGAAAGTGCCAAATCTTTATGTGCAGAACAGTGTAGGACTATTAGTATGTGTGTATGTCTTTTCCTTTTTTTCAAGGTAAATATCTCCAAAGCTGACCTCATTAAACTTAGAAATAGGAGCCCTCTCTTCACTGACTACGTGCTTGTGACAAGGAGCAAGAGACTATCCCAAAGTCCAGCGAAAGTAGCCAAACATCATTTCAGGGCTCCCTGCCTTGGTAGCTGCCCTGTCAGGTCTCATCAGTGCTCAGCTAGGCCTGGCACAGCATGGGCTGTCCTAGGTCTATTGCCCCCTACAGAGAGCCCCTTCCTGGCCAGGTCTAAAAGTAGGTCGTCCTGTCTGGGTTTGAAAAAGACCCAGGTCCCGACAACGAGCTCAGAGAGAAGAAGAAAAGAGATGGAAGTTTGTGGGATCCATGATGATGCACAGAGACTCAGACAAAGGCTCAGTGGGTCAAAGCACTGATAATGGAGCACGTACAGTCCACTGTGAGCTTAAATTGTTCTGTGTTGCCAAAGTTTGAGTGAGACACCGAAAAATAAATGAACGCAGATGAAATTGTTTGCGCATCTCCTCATCGTGACTTCACCTTATCCCCTGAACCACGTCAGAGAGACGGCAGTTAAGTCGTTACAATCAACTTCACCATTGTCCCCTCTGAACTCTCATTTGTAAGTTAGTAGACTGACAGTTGGCATCATTATTGTATACGCAGAACTCTGACTCTTTATAGACACACAAGTAAACAAACTGAGAGCCAAAGTTTGTTTTTGTTTTTTTTTCTTAGGTGGGTGGGGAACTTTAGTCTTATAATAGGAGCATTTAGTGGGTTGTTTGGAGAGCCAGGCTTAAGGTTTTTTTTAATAAGGCTGAAAATAAGCTGATATGAAACCCATCAGCCGTTTCACCAACAATTATAATATGAGTACAAAAAAATCATCAAGTGTTTCTTTTCCAAAGATTGATCTTTTATCTTGTGTTTTTTCCACTCCTGTCATCCCTCTTTCTCTGGTGTTCAACCCACTGATGTTTTTTGAGAATGGCAGGGACTATGTCTCTTGCTCCATATCTGTCTCCTTGTATTGGGAGTGTGTGTGAAGTGATCAGGGACAGCCAAGTAGAAAAGATGATGGCACTTCTCTAGTGACGACAAAGGATTTTTATGTTCTCTCAGTATGTTCAGCAGTAACAAAGTATAGTTCAGAGAACCGAGACACACTGTGTGGGTGTGTGTGTGTGTGTGTGTGGAGTTTGTTTTGATGCATCAGTCAAACATGGCCAAACCACACAAGGCATCTGAATCAATCATTTATTTTCTCTTGTTTATAGTTTATAGACCAAGAATGCAATCAGGTCTGCCATCACAGGATATAATCTGTGGTGAAGTTCTTTGCAGCTTTGCCAAAACAAAAAAAAACAAACAAACAAAAAAGTAGAATTATGAATCAAAACCAGCAAATCAAAACTGTTTTTCCGAGGCAAACTCTGGCACTAAGAACTCATCACAGCTCCATTTATTGATTTATTTTTTTTCACAATGTCACATTTGAGCCAGTAACCACTGGCAGCTTTAATTCAATAAAACTCTCACGCAGAATTGAACTTAACATTTAGCATCTAACTTTAATTCTAAGCTTCTCAGAGAGGTTAGATTTGGACTGTGAAGCTTCCTGTCTCGAATCTGCCAATGTTCATTGTCGGCCTCAACCCTCAGTGCGGTTCAGCACCGGGCCATGTGTGACTGCTTTTCTTAGTCCATCTAAATACAGGTTGGCTCTCTGCGTGTCGCTCTGACTTATACTTACTGTTTCTGATCACGGCTGGGTGCAGATGTTGGAGATGGATTTGTAGCTAAACAATTTGTTTTGCTGAGAGACAAGCTCATATATTTCAGCAGGAGTGTTGTATGAATGTTGTATATTTGTATAGCATGGTTTTAAACACTGCATATTTAGGTGTCTGTGTGTGTCTGTTTGTTGACACGCCTTTGGATTCCATGTTCTAATTTGTGATTGCACATTCACACACGCACACACGCGCGCGCACACACGCACACGCACACACACACACAGTTACTGTTCTCTCTGCCTTCTTTTATTCATGGAGCATCAGTGCATTGTCTTCAACCAACTGGAAGCTCACTTATTGTGTGCTTTTGTCCATATCCCTTTTTTTCTTGTAGTGTGCTAAATTGGCCACGAAAATTTTTTTTCCCTTTTGTCAAGATCTGATGTTTTTTTTTTTTCACCTTTTTGATCCTCCACCAAATGAGAGCACACTGCAAATCCTTAATGGGATCTAATCTCCTCAGTGGAATCAGTATTTACAATGTGGGGAGAGTGCATTCGTATCCTTGGAATGCAGAGACACCAGTTTTCGTGTGAGAGGACCGATGTGTGTGTTTACAGTAGTGAACTCAGAAGATCATAATTCGGGGTTTTTGTGTGTGTGTGTGTGTATGTGTGTGTGTGAGGTCCAACTCTCCGCGGTTACATGAGCCTGTCCACACCTTCCAGAACCTGCAGAAGGAGAGTATCCAGTTGCATGCGGCCGGGTCAGTGCAGGGCCAGCAACCTACCTTCTCACGCAAACTAGCAAGCAAGCAGTTAGCCCTGCGTGTGAGTCCTGATAAACAAATGGTCACTGTCTGCACACAGGGAGAATGCTATCAGACTGTCATCAACTCCCAGGCTGCAATTTGTCCTCCCCACAGATCTCAGGGAGAGAAAAAAAAGCTTTATCACTCCCATCCCCGAACACGCATCCCATTAAGAGCTGCATTGGATTTAGTTTCCATCGAGTCCCCATGGGGAACACATGCCATCAGACTCTGTAAATGTCACTCTATATTTTCCCTTTTGCTCTATTTATTTACTTGTGTTTTCCTCTGTTACTCAGTCTCACCACCCTCTTGTGTTTTTTTATCTGACAGCGGTGCAGATGACCTGTTGCCCATCCTGTCCTTCGTGGCTCTGCGGTGCCAGTGTCCTCAGCTGGTGTCTGAATGCGCTGCTCTGGAGGAATTCATTCATGAAGGGTGAGTCATCATGGTGGAGAAAGATCGATTGTTTTCACCAGATACACAAAAAAATTGCCTGAGTAGATGTGAGTCACAATTTTGAGGGAATGTCCACCTTAGCGTCCCTTCCCTGTGTCGAGGAAGAAAATTTGCAGATGTCCTCAAACCTGATGGAATCTCAGTCAGCAGTTATTATGACAAGGACTTCTTTGAGTACATTTGCAAAATACAACCTGGAAGTATGTTTTCAGTCAACAAAAACAAAAATAGAATAATTCTATTTGCTAATAATATTCACAAAGGCAGAGATCTCTGTATAAAAGGGGCTAGACTTCTGTCATTCAAACAGCTCTGAATTTTATTGTGTAAAACTTTAATAATAACAGACAAAATGTTTTGGTTTAAATCAGGCTCAGGCCCATAAATTCAGTTAATGGGTTGGACTAGGTTCGGATGAAGCATGCAAGGGTTCAGGTCGGGTTGGGCTGTTGTTTTGCTGAGTCTAAGCTCTCATTCAGCTCACGACCTCTGCTGCTGATATGAACTGACTTACAGTGGGTGAGGTAAACCTCAATCAAGACTCCTGTTACTAGTCAAGGGGCTCTAGTGTGATATACTGATAGGACTCAGTGGCAGTAAGTCATCTGAGCTAATTTAGCTGTCAGGTTCAGTCAGGATTTGTTGGTATGGAAAACTGTCGGCTGGTGTTCAAGCAGTACTGGTTAATGAAATTCATAAGAAAAGGAGTTAGATGATTTCATAGGTAAGTACTAATATCCACAGACAGGGATATATTGGTGTATGGTGATTCTTGTCTGTCATATGAGTGAGATCAGTAGTGAAAAAGACCTGGGAAATGATTTGTAGGAAACGAGTGGAAACCCTGATGATCTCTTGTATCTCCAGTGTTAATGCAGCTGTAGTATTACTGCCCATGAAGGATTCACACAGTTTTAAAATAGTGCTGTGTCAGATACCAAAGTCAAGTAGGAAAGCTGAGGAGGGCTAGTGGTCTTGACCCGAGATAGCCCATCATACTGAGAGTTGTTGCGTGTGAATTCAGACCACACCGAAAAAAACATCTGATGGCTGTAAAACAGTGGGCTGTAAAAATGGTCAGTGTGGCAGAGGAAGGGGGATACCAAGATATTTGGGATTTGGTTTTTTTTTTCTTCTCTATAAAAACACAAATAAAGTCCCATTTGACATTTAAGTAGTTCAGTGGGTTGGAAGGCTTCAGTGAGAGGAGAGGTGGAGGGTGAGTGGTTGAATCAGCTGACAGATTGTACGACAAAGTGTAGTTCACAAGCAAGTAAAAGGTTTGAAGGCTAAAAACATGAAGGTAGGAGGGACTGATTAGTTATAATGTTCATTCTTCATTTCATTTTACTTTGACTTGTTACTCATTTACCTGATCAAATGTCCACAGTTTCATTCAAAAACATGTTGCATGGTGTTACAACCCAGCTCAGAAGAGGACAGTGGAGCAGCCTAAATGGATTTGATTCAGCAAAGTTATTTATTATGATGATTGAAAGCCTCAGACAGAGATTAACTGAGACCAGAAAGGACAACATGGCACTAACAGGTGACACTTAAAACAAAGAAATAGGCACAACCAAATGAGGATTTCTCGGCCCACAGCTTGATAAGATTACGGGCCTGGAGGAATATTGGAGCACACTGGGCTCCAGCCTTGGACAGGACACTGTGCATATTAAATGAATAAAGAAACAATGCTCAAAAAAGACACCAGAAAGGGCTGCAACACATCATACCCCTTCTCAAAAAAAGAACCAGTGTTTGGGATCTATGACAGTCTATCGGGCTCTGTCAGGTGCTCTTCCATGAAGACTGCCATCTTTCTGTTGCAGACCAGGGTGGACAAACCCCAAACAGTGGACCAAAGATACTTGAGGGGATGAGAGGAGCAGTATTAACGCCCTCCTCCTTTTAGAACAATAACCAGTTTCAGTGTTGATGAGTATACAGTACATCACTACATATAATGATGTGAATCTGTTCTGTGAGATGAGTGACTTCATTGCTGACACTCAGCTGTCTGTTCCAGCTATTTAATAGGTGAGGAGGGCTACTGTCTGACCTCCATGCAAAGTGCCTTGGCCTATGTTGAGTCCCTGCACACAGGAGGAGCTCTGCTTCCTGCAGACAAGCCACTATGAAAAAGGTAAAGTCCATACTGGATGTACTGATAAACATTTTATTGGCCCTTTGTTTAAAGACAGCTGAGAGAGTATGATATGAATGTTTGATGAAAGGAATATTTAAGTGTTTGATGCCAGTGATGAAAACATGAAAACAACATATTATAGAGAATTGATAATTATCACAAATAATGTGGCTTAACAACACTTATGTTTCCTCAAAACCTCTTCTCAGAAAAGTATATCCATTTGATTCCAAGGGTATGAATGAATTTTTTTTTTATGTTTGTAGATGGCAAAGTACACATCAGTTTTGTCTTAAGTATTGTAGCACTCATAGTGGAATGTAGTTCAAAAAGCACCTTAGAGGAGAGTCAGCTTCAAAAATGTCAGGTCATCATAAACAAGACTCCAAATGTTCCACTTGTCTTGGCAACTCACTCAGATGTTGTTTCAGCCTTGTTCACTTGCCTTCAAGCTGCCAAAAAGAAAAAACAAAAATCAATAATTGCAGCTTTAAGACTTTCTGTGCTTTCCATGGGACCATTAAGTGATCCGATGATTCAAACCATTCTGAGTAAAAAACTCCAGGGACTGTTGTGAGTTAAAATCCCAGTAGATCAGCAGTTTCAGAAACACTCAAAGTTGCCCATCTGACACCAACTTGCCACATTCAGAGCCACTAAGATCACATTTCTTCATCATCAGACACTTTCTTAAGTTATACAGGTAACATTTTCAATGTGGCATCGACATGTCGGTTCCCGTGATGTCCCTATTGTACATACATATGCATAATGAGTAGAAAATGGACACATATACAGCATTTTAATTTGGTGTCCATTAAAAAAAAAATCCACCAAATATAAAACCAAAGTGTTTAGGGAAGCAAATGAAGATATTTTTGGTTTAGAGCGGTGGGCTCCTTTGAACTGATGACTCATGTTGCAGTCACTTCAGTGTTTGGATCTGATCTTTAGGACAGACTGAACTGTGAAACAGAGGCCACTCTTTGAGCAGTTTTCCCAACAGTTATGAGAAGAGCTCGGGAGGGGGGATGAAGCAGACTCAGACTGATGCATTACACTGAAGGGTGAGACTTTTACTGATTATCGTGTCGGGTGCCCAAGGTGATGTTTCCACACTGCTGCTCGGCAGGATGCGGCGTGATGACACTGCAGGATATAAAATGTGACATCCTCAACCAGCACAACCCAAAACTCCCAGTGACACAATGAATCCACTACTGCCAAATATTGAACTTTGCAGACCACTGTGCTCCACAGAGCTGTCCCCTGTCTGCTGCTTTGCCACCCTGAGTTACAAATTGAGTCCCAATTTAGATTTAGACTCTTAGTTCCTGTTTGGGCAGATTGATTTCACCAAAATAAGTGATCCAGGAAACAACTTCTTCAGAAATCTTCGGCTATTAGCCTCACAGTAACCAGGGACCTGTCCGAAGAAGCAAAATCTGGATAACCTGAAGCTGGTTATCAACTACATCCGTTGTTAATTATAAGCAACAGATATACGGTTTGAAGCTCTATACTTTGTCAGTTGGCAACAAGGAACAATCTTACCTGCAAAAATATAACACAACAGTATACAGTATGGTATTCCTCTATAATATAGAGCTTCATTGTTGACCAAAGGTTTGTGCTCTGCTTCAAATGGAAAACATTATGTTTAAAATTATGGAAATTATATTTGGGAGAGGGGATTATATTTGAGGACAAGACATTAACATGTATCGTGGGCGGCAGCTAAACCAGAAACACCATGGCTGCAAAATCCTGTTAGAAGAGTGAGTTGTAGCCCTGAAATAAGTTTTAAAAACACAGTACCTTACAGAAGCATCTCACAGAGACCAGTGTGTGTGTGTCATCCAGTCTCAGAGGTCCAGTGGAGTCCCTGCCTCAACGGGTCAGCTGTTGAGTGTGAGGCAGGTGGGTTTTAATGTTGTAGCTGGTCGATGTTCTGCCACAGAAAATACCCACATTAGTGCCAAATATGGATAAAAAAGTACAGCAACAATCACGTATTTCCTCCTGCTAGAGTGATGTTGATGCTGGCAGTTTTCATCACTGAGCATTTGTTTAAACACTTGTACACGGGGTTGAGCAAGTGAGAGAGTGTGTAACATGGGATTCATTGGCAGATGTCAGACTTCAACAAAAGACTAAATGGAACTAACTCAACCCTGAATACTTTACTTTTTAAGACATTGCTCGTACTATAAGTCTGTCATTTTGTGTTGCAGGCTGCTGCAAACCTTCCCAACAGTTCATCCCACATTCCCTGCTGCACTACACACAGGCTACAGCTGAACCTGCTCCGCCCTGCAAGTGGTGGAGACGCATTATTATAATGTAAAAAAAGCAACGCTTGGTTGACCAGAGGACTAAACCAGCGCCTGCCATTTCGAAATCAGATTGTGGCAGTGGTTGGTTAAAGGGACTAACTGTATTTGGTTAAGATTGGAGACGTCTTAGGGAACCTTTGGAAGGGATGTCACTGGTGACATGAAAGTTTACAAAGGAAACATTATTTCATGGTTTACTAATGTATTTCATTCAAGAAATGGGTCAAGAAATGTGGAAACTGAGGAAAAAAAAACAAAAACAAAACTGAAGTTGTGTTGGGTGTGTGAAGCAGCCAACCACGTGTGCTAAAGCCCCATTAGGATGGGACAGATCTGGACCGGAGTTCAGACTTTAACAAAATTACAGGATGCGGTCTGTGATAGAGAAGGACACTTTACAAGACAGTGGTGTCACCACTCACACTTAGGACTGGGAGATGGTACTTACTTATCTCATCTTTCATAACTGAGGACTCATGTATGAGAGGTCATGCGGTTGAATACCAGTGACACATAAAATCAGTTAGAGCCAAGTGACTGCACTGGTCCTGACCTGTAGGAGAGGTTTATTAACCTTATTTGGCGCAACCTTCCTGATGGCTTTGACTTTAATTGAGTTTCCCAGTGGGATTGTGTGTTGGTATCATGGTTTTTCCTCACAAAAAGTAAATTGACTTAAAATCTTCCCACGGAAAATAAGATCCTCTGGGTGCCATTAAAGTCAGTGACCAGGGAAGGTAGTGTTAAAACCATCCCACCTCCCCTAATGAAATAAATCCTGTCCAAATGGGGCTTTGCTTTAGGAAATCTTTTGTAAAAAGAGAATGTCTCAGACTGATGCTGCACCAAAAATGCTTTAATCCTCTCACCTTGTGGCTTTTTCTTTCTATTTCTTTTTTACTTTTTTGTTTACATACTAGTGCATGTGTGCATGTGTTTGTTTTAAGACTAGTGGCTAAACTCATCAAGTATAAATCTATGTCCTTTGGGTGTTGAGGTGTTCAGGGGTCAGGCTGTAGGACAGAGAGGGATTGTCAGAGATGCCATTTAACAGGAGCAACGAGACACTGGAGAACATAATGAAAACCGCCCCTGTTTGTAGCATCTCTTGACCGTGACTGTGTTTGCATGTAACAGCATGTTTGTACCATTTAAGGTGGGTATACTGGAATATGGGTTGGTGGTAATACTGAAGCACTTTGTTAGTTTGCTGCACTGTGTGTGTGTGTGAGTGAGTCTGAGTGAGTGAGACAGGTACTGTGTCAAGCCAGCTTTACCTGCAGGCACATGTGACCATCATCTGGCCATTTTGGTTTATGATTTTCTTTCAGTATTCAGCTGTGACATAATTAGATTTTCCATTTTGACTGTTAAAGGGTAAAAGCTGAAAGTGAATATTGTTTTCCCAGCTCAACGCATTCTTTAATATTTGCAATGCCACATGAACAGGATGAGTGCAAAAAGAACCTCAGCAGCATATTTGAAAATGAATCATCCAGTAGTAGATCTTGAAATATTAGAGAGATGATATTAAAGGGATTGTGTTATGTTGATGACTGGAAATAGTTGATTTTTTAATTGTTTTGAGTCCTTCAAATGTTTGTATTTTAAATACGTGCAGACACTAGAGTGAGTGTTAACCTGGAAAGGCCATGTGTTTTTGCTTTTTTTTTTTTTTAAATCTGCAAATCATCTTAACCTCAGTGACCATTCTCTGAAGAGTCTCTGTGTTTTGTTGTTTGTTTTTCTTTTAAGTCATAAGTGTGTGTTCAGTCCTTCCAGACAGCCGTTTGTTTCCACTAATTGTACCTCGACATACAAATCAATCCTTGAATCATGTGATGCATTGATATGCTACTATGGTGCATTCATGTGAATATATTTAACTCTGACATCTGAGACTTGCTGCAAGTAAACAGTAATGTGTCTGTAGACCTAATGTGTTATGATCATTATTACCAAGTCAATGTCAATGATTTGTAATTTTTTAAAGTCAATTTTTATAATGTACTGAAATAAATGGAACCCAGTTGCTGGAGGAAGGAACCACCCTGTGGTGTGTGTCTGCACATGGAGGGGAGCGATTATTGCATTATGGACTTAAGGGGCTAAAATATGCAAAAACAACGTTTGGTTTGTGTTTTGTAGACACATCTTTAGCAGACTTGCCTCTTGGTTAACTTAGAGACTGAAAAACTATAGTTTTATAAATTGCCATTTTATTTTGTTTGCTTGCTTGAATTAACTATTTAATTATTTTTATTTTGTATGGGTCCAAAAGATGAGAAAAGAACTGTGTCCGAACTGTTTTGGATTTATTAATATTGCTTATATTTTGGGATATTAACACCAAATACAGATTTATCTTTGTCCATGTATTAAATGTTTGTGTAATAATAATAAAAATGTCAAAATACTGTGATGATTTGCAAAGTGGATGCAACCACTATGTTCATGTAAATGATTTATTGTGTGAATGTCATTTCATTATTAAACTTATTTTCTGTGAAAGCTTGGGAATGTAAGATTGAGACTGATGTGCATGTTTGAGACATTTGTCAATAAAGAGAACAGAGAACTGCTCAAATCATTCACTGTGATCCTCTGACTGTATCAAGAAGGTCAACGGACTTGGGTCTTTGAGCCACTGTTCACACTTTAACTCTCACACACACTGTCACTGCACAAAGCAGTGCGAGTGATAACGTCTGTGATGTGCATTGCCAGCTCACTGGCAGTGATTCATGTCTCCAAACTGCAATGAGTGTCATTAAGAACATTGGTGTTTCTCAACAACAGAGTATCCTCCTGTCCTCCTGTCCTCCTGTCCTGTCCTCCTGTCCTGTCCTCCTGTCCTGTCCTGTCCTTTTTTGGGACTTAATTGGGAACAAAGGCAAAAATGAACACGTTTGCCGTCATTAAGAGAGAAAAGAATAACTTGAAGAATCTCAAGAAAGAGAAGGAATCACAGTCCCTGCCCAACGATGCCAGCTCAAACTGATGTGACGTGTTTGTCTTCTCTTTTGTTTTTTTTCTTTGCGGCTGTCAGTTGTTGGGGTGTCTGTGTGAGGTTGATTCCTGGATGATGCAGGAGGTTGTGATGGGCACATGGCTGAACAGGCCTGAGAAATTGAAGAAAAAACAAAATGTCACTTTGAATCAGTCACAGCGCCACCAGAAGCCACCACAGCACAGCTCAGCACATCACCCTCCTCTCGCTCACTTTATCCAGCTCTTTCTTTCCATGAAT
>OMNW01035771.1:8735-26015 GCA_900303245.1 Selene dorsalis
ACGATAATCTATTGAAACAAATTATAAACTAAATGTATTTACTTGAGTCTTCCAGACATTAAATCCTATTTGCACATTCTTTGTCTTATTACTGTATGAGTAGGAAATAGAGTAAGAGTAAGTTCTGTGTGTATCTCTAAACATTATTGACCCCATACTTGAGTGAGTGAGTGTGTGTGTGTGTGTGTGTGTGTGTGTGTGTGTGTGTGTGTGTGTGTGTGTGTGTGTGGGGTCGTGTATTTCTAGATAAGCATGCATGCAGTCAACCCTGTGTCTGTGTGCATGCACTGATGAATACAGTAATATGCTCTCAATAAGCTTGTCTTACGAGTGTGTGTGTTTGCTTGTGAATGTGTGTGTGTGTGTGTGTGTGTGTGTGTGTGTGTGTATATGTGTGTGTGCGCGTAACTGGATCAGCCCGTCTCAGCCCCTCATTAGTAGCTAGGCTGTGGACACCAGAGGCCTCTGAGAGGCTCATGCAGATGAGCAGAAACCTGAGGAGCCGTGGGGGCTGGGGGTGAGACACAGCAGCAGTTAGCTCAAAGGCTAATGAAGAACAACATCTCACCTTTACTGTGTCTCTGTTGTTGCCATCCCTCTTTTCCTTGATGTCTTAATCTCCTGCCTTCTTCTCTTCCTTTGTTTTTCTCGCATAATTCTTATGTGGCTGTGCAGTGAGCGCATTCGCATCAGTTTCAAAATAGTCAAACTAATGGGACAGGCTGTGTAGCATAGGGAGATATTTAAAGAAAGAAAGAAGCACCACTCTTGGTTGTGTTTGTCTCCACTGCTGGGTTGGGTGGAGGGTTGATTAATGAACATTTCAAATTGCACTGTGGAACATTCAGACTTGAGAAAACATCAGCATCAGTCATTTCACTGCAGCAGCAGTAGGAATAACTGTGACTTGTGTTTGTTGGGACCAAGTAGTTTGACTGTTATAGGCCGGCTACACACATGACCATTTTGGGCCCAATTCGAAGCTCATCACAAACAATTATTTATTTGTCCAAATAATCCTCAAGTGTGTTGTGTTAATACTTTTTCTTTATTGCAACCAACTGAATCAGATGAGTCAGATCAAGTCAGAGCCTTCCAGATCAGGCTGCCTCTGACAGAACCAACTGAATGCTGTTTGTTTTTAGAGCTACACCTATATCATCTTCTCAGCCAGGATTTGACGCATATTCTTTTTATTAGTGTTTTTATTATTAGTCTTTTTATTTATTTATTTTTTCACTGCTTGACAGAGCGCTGGTGTGTACTCCGCCTTACAGAGCCACGAATTCAAGGGGGGGGGGTTCGTCTGGGCGCCGATCAGAGCATGTGATGAGAGCAGAGCGGGTGAAAATTTCCAGTCGTCACTCACAGACCAGTCCATTCCTCCGCTCTGCTCACATGCTCTGGCACCAATCAGCTGAGCCAGAGTACAGTGGATTTGGTGCTGCACAGCTGTAGCGTGTGTGTATGTGTTTTATAACATCGCCAAGAAAAAGAAACACTGTCCTCTCAATCGCCGATTGACACGAGCCTAACCTGTACCTGCTTTATACTCTGTCCAGACTACTGTCCAGGTAGCTGAGGATCACAATTCTGGCTAACCTCTCCTTTTCCATTTGCTACATAGCTATTTGTTGCACCTTTCACTTGAACAATCCAGTGTAGCTCTGGGAATGTCTTCTCCCGTAGAGGCTCTTGGAAAATGTTTATCTAAACAATATCAGACACCACATCAGAAAATCCATCTACAGTAGGTGTCACCCAGGTGAAGGCGATTATTTCTTGTTTATTTTGAAGGCCTTTACCTTGGATACATCTATTTTCTCTCTCGGCCTACCTCTCCGTCTCTTCATCTTTCTACCAACCTTACAGTGTGGAGCTGGTGAGTCACTCGAATGCACTCATTTAGTGCATTTTAGGCACAGCCTCTTTCAAAAAGACAGAAAATAAGACGAACTCCTGATCGAGCTCTACACCACTCCTCAGCAGCACCCTGTTCGCCTTTCTTTCTTCAGTATAGTCCAGTCTAACATTTGCTGCAGTCAGTCTTTACTGTCAATTGTTCCTGCTTGCACACAGATATCACCTCTATAACAGGTTACATTAGATTATATTATAAATTCTGCCTCCTGCAATGATGAAAAACAAATAGATAAGACTAAAAAACAAAACAACTCTCTCCTTTTCCTTCGCTGATTGTGTGGGTGTCACTTTGTCCCCCCTCCTTCCTAGCAGCCACATCTCCAGCTCATATCCATGTTTACAAAGAGCTGCTCTCCATTATCCTAATTGAAAAATGAGAGTAAAGTGCCACTTTATCCACAATACACAGCCATAACCCTTCTATTCATCTCATGCACTGCAGTTCATCTCACAGCAGCAAAGACAAATCTTCACTATTTCTGCACAGAGATGACAAAATTCTTACTTTTAAGAGCTATATACTATCTATTCTTTTTTGTTGTTGTTTTTTTTAATCTTTTTTTTAAATATAAGATTAGGATTTTTTTTTAAATTCATTTTAATTGAATATAATACATAAATAAAGAAACAAAAACACAGATACAAACGCCCACACACATTTGCTCAAGCACACAAACTTCCCAGAACTACCAGAACTGCTGGTGATATTAGCACTGGGAGGCTTTCTGTGACTCATACACTACATGTTTTACATCTCCGTCCGTTCCCGTAAAAGAGGTTTATGGAATACACTCTCCACAGCTCTGGGAAAAGTCAATAATGCTATGAAATACAAAGAAAGAACACTATAATCATGTACCGCTCTTATTCTGTGATGGCGGGAGTTATTAGTGGAGAATACAGTCCAAATGTGGAGAAGCATGGAGAACAGCAGATCCTCCTGATGGAGAACTACAGCAGCTCTCTGAGGTGATTGATAGTATTTCCAATTACTCTTTAAACACACACACAATATATGGGGTGTATTAGCTCAGGTAGATTTGATCAAGAAAAGGTGATTTGTTTGAAGTAAAATTTGTTTTTCTGGGAAACAACTTCATCTTAATAATTGGCTGATTTACCCATTACCTTGACTCACTAGGAACAGGAAACACAACAGTGATTCAACCCACCCTTTCAGCATCTTAATTACTGAGTCTGGTTAGTCTTTCCTGGTGAATCACTTGTACTCGGAAACAACAACAAAAACTAACCACTGTAACCTAAGCTCTATGAGAATAGGTGGAGTCCTGTGACATGAGGGGTTTGCCAGTCAGCCTGTGTGAACTCTATTTCCCAACATTGTCCAACACCCCTTCATCTGGGGTTAAGGTTCTTTTCTTTCTTCTTGTTGTCTCTGGTGATTTCTTTAGATTGTTCACTGCCTTTGGTTTGTTTAGGAGGACACCTGGGTATGACGACCAGTGTTGTGCCTGAACGCATTCAATAAACGATCGTTCACAAACTCGTTCATATTTTGGGCGAACATGAACTGAGCATACTGTATTTCAGCTTGATAAACGTTATTGTGAACGCGTTCATTCTGGTGTTTGTGAACGACGCTCTCTCACAGTGTTAGATATCATGTGTAGATATTTACATATATGTTCTTTTTCAGTTTTGCTGACTGTCAAACTAGATGATGAAGAAATTATGCCTTTTTTTATTGTATACATTCATGCCTGAACCAGGCCTTAGCACGCTGATATCGGTATCAGTACTTGGTATCGGCTGATACCCACAGCACAAGTATCGGAATGGGTATCAGGAGAGAAAAAATGGTATCGGAACATCTCATTAATACGGTGTCTCCGTATGACTATTTGACAGAATTTTATGAAAAAGATATAAAAAACAACCCAAAAGTCGAAATTGGATACAAAGATGAAATCTGACACATAGTTTCAGTGTTAAAACTGATTAAATAATTGCTGTCCGTGGTCTTATATGGGCTGTGGCAATAATTTTGAAAAACAATAGCTTGCAGCAATGCATTAAAAAAAAAAAGAACTATGAACTAGTTCATTTTTGGAACCGTGAACTTAGTTCAAAATTTTGAATTATGAACTATGAACTGAACTAGTTCATTTTAAAATTTGTGAACTGAACTTTGAACTAGGTCATGTAAAAAATGAACATTCCCAACACTGATGATGACCCATTGTGCAGCTGGCTCAGCATTTCTGCAACATCTTCTGCTCCTTCTCTTCTTTTTGGCCAGAATCTCAACTTCCTTTGTCTCACTAACTTTGGTTGCATATGCTGGTTTCTTTAAGTGATGAAGTTTATCACTTTATCAAGTGATAAACCCACTTCTTCTGTTTGTGCTTCTGATTGCCATGTGGCAAACTTTTCATATGCTCATTTAAGATGTGATTTGTTTTTAAGGCCATGATTCCTGCTCCCATAGACAGTAGTGAGTAAGGGTAATGGTAAAACCAGCCAAATACTCAGACGAAAGTGTTCCAGATTATCTGTTTCTCAACTTCCTGCCTGCCGACTTTAAAATTTTTGAGACACAAGAGACAACACCATGTCTGAGGTTATCTTCACACTGAGAATCCTTTTGTGTCTCCAGTCTTTGAATGAGAATGTGCAAGTCGTGGTCTTAGCTTTTGACCCACAGAAATCCTAACAGCAATGAGAAATTCAACTTTCATTCAGTGTAGTTAAAATGCTACATCATCTCTTGTGATGAGAGCGAATGAACCACAAAGTGCACAGTGGCCAGCAGGTTCAGCTAATATGTCAGCATGCCTCAGTGGGCAAAGCAACAGAACTGCGTCAGATTAAAAAAAGAAATGTGGTCTGTTTGGCTCCATTTTAGCAGCATTTCTCAAGTGCACTTTGCCTTGAAAGTGCTGCAGTTGAATGAGAAACTGCATTTGAAGTGAAGCATTTTGTTAGTTCTGAAGAGAACCCTCCTATCTCAACAGGTCCACCACTCTCTCCACACTTAAGAAACAAAAGCCGCGTTTCCACTGCAGGAGTTCCTGGTAAAGGGAGGGGATTGGAACTTCATTGCGCAATTGTTGTGCGGCAGTTTGTCGTACATCTTTTGATACTACTACTACTATCATACATCTTCTAGTGACTTATTCTCTTTTTCCTGGCCATGTAGACAATTTTTTAATAATGCTGGGTTTTAAAAATGGCGCTTATTTCGGGGCCTTCTCTTGGTGTCTCATCCTGCAGTCAGCCACATCCTGCAGTGCAGAAAAACTCAGACTTACTCAAGATGAAACCATCCCTTTTATTGGAGCCTTTCAACCTACTTCACAGGGACAGTGTGTAGCTTTTCCTGTTGTCTATTCTCGAAAATCAATTATTTCGTTCAAAAGTATGTGTTTCATCAACGCCATGACAACATATCGTCACGTTTTTCACATTTTGCCTCATGCTGACGGACCACTAGTTTACATAGACACTTGTTTATCCCGTTAAGTGCAGCAGCTGTCGTCTGTCTGCCGTCTGCCCGATTTCACGTGAATGCAGCATAAAGAATCCGATTGAGTTGCTTGCGATATACAACCGCACCACTAGATGGGAGTAATTCCTACACAATGTCCCTTTAATATATCATCAAATTTAAACGTGACCAGATGCAGTGAGTATAAATTGTGAGACTCTAATTATCATCCATCCATCCATCTTCTCCCGCTTATCCAGGGCCGGGTAACGGGGGCAGCAGTCTGAGCAGGGACACCCGGACTTCCCTTTCCCCAGACACTTCCTACAGCTCTTCCGGGAGGATCCTGAGGTGTTCACAGGCCAGTCGGGTGACATAGTCGCGCTTTTTTGGGTTCTCCTCGCGGTGGGGCATGCCCAGAACACCTCCCTCTCTGGGAGGCGTCCAGGAGGCATCCGGTACAGATGCCCGAGCCACCTCAGCTGGCTCCTCTCGATGTGGAGGAGCAGCGGCTCAACTCCGAGCTCCTCCGGGGTGAGCTCCTCACCCTATCTCTAAGGGAGAGCCCTGCAACCCTGCGTAGGAAACTAATTTCGGCCCCTTGTATCTGGGATCTCGCTCTTTTGGTCATGACACAAAGTTCATGACCATAGATAAGGGTGAGAATGTAGACTGACTGGTAAATTGAGAGCTTTGCCTTACGGCTCAGCTCCCTCTTCACCACGACAGACCGATACAGCGACCGCATTACTGCAGCCGCTGCACCAATCCGCCTGTCAATCTCACGCTCCGTCCTTCCCTCACTCGTGAACAAGACCCCAAGATACTTAAACTCCTCCACTTGAGGCAGGAACTCTCCTCCAACCTGGAGGGGACAAGCCACCTTTTTCCGGTTGAGAACCATGGCCTCGGACTTGGAGGTGCTGATTCTCATCCCCGCTGCTTCACACTCGACTGCAAACCACCCCAGTGCATGCTGAAGGTCCTGGCTTGAAGAAGCCAACAGGACAACATCATCCGCAAAAAGCAGAGATGAGATCCACTGGCTCCCAAACTGGACCCCCTCCGGCCCCTGGCTGCCCCTAGAAATTCTGTCCATAAAAATAATGAACAGGACCGGTGACAAAGGGCAGCCTTGCCAGAGTCCAACATGCACTGGGAACGGGTCCAACACCGGCAATGTGAACCAAGCTCCTGCTCCGGTCGTACAGGGACTTTACAGCCCTCAGCAGAGGTCCTCCAACCCCATACTCCTGGAACACCTCCCACAGAGTGCCACAAGGGACGAATGCTTTCTCCAAGTCCACAAAGCACATGTGGACTGGTTGGGCATGGATAAACTTTGAGGGCTTGGATAAACTTTGTGTTTGCATTGTTAAAATTGTCCTTTTAGTCTTCCTCTGATGACTGCTTCACATTTTAACCATAAATACTTTGGCAGAGTTGTTCTCTTGGTCAAACCAGTAGACATTTTTGCAATGACTGACTATGTACAGCATATACCTACTCAAGTACAGGCTCACACTCAGAGAAAGGCTATATCACTAATGTGACAACATTAGTTGCATTGCACCAATTCATTGCTCTCTGGCACTTTTCAGACTTGGCATGGGGCTCAGGTGATCCTTTAGAGTGCACTGGTTGACACCTTGCATAAAAAGACACCTGCAGCAGTCAATTACACTTTGTTGATGGCATGTTGCTGTACAATCTCAACCAGCTACATTGGTCATAGCTCAGACTGTCTAGAATCAGATCACATATCATTACATATCACAATACCTTGTCTAAAATAATCTGCAATTAAAGGTAGGATTGGAGATCAATTTCTGGAGCATTTTTTACTAAATTGCTTGAAATCCTCTTCACACCCTGACTGCAACCAAAATGACTGGAAGGTGTTTTTCCAGGATTGTATGTTCTTCGAGTGACTGACTTTTTTCATTTTGGGGAAAAGCATTTAATTAATTGGTTGAAGTCAGGGCATGAAGAGGATTTCAAGCAATTCAGTAAAAAATATTCCAGATATAGATCTCCAACCCTACCTTTAATTGCCTGTGTGGGAATATACCATAATGGAAATTCAGTGTCTGAAATATAAGGGGATGTGATATGCATTTTCTGACAGTGAGTCATTTTAAATTCCATGGTTATCAATGAATCATTCAAGTCCGTTATGAAATTCATCAGTTCAAGAACAGTAACATTGAGTGAAAAGCAGAACATAGCTCCTTCATTTGTACAAGCCAACATTTCTCGGTGGATTACATGTGCCATTGAGAAGCAGCTGGGAGACTGCTGAGTGTCGACTTGGTGGGATCGGCAGCTGCTCTGTGACCAGAATGGCAGATTAGCAGTTAGCAACCCCAGGAGTCAGTGCAGCTCTTTCCAAGTCACACAGAACCCTGTTGAGAAAAGCACCAGAGACCAGTGTGTGTGTGTGTGTGTGTGCATATAAGAGAGCTAACGTGTCTGTACATCTGCATGTGTGCATGTTTTGTGTATAACTATGTGTGGCATATAGCATATGCACAGCTTCACTTGCATTCTCTCCCTTTTATTGGTGTGGGTGCGTGTGTGCACGCATGTGTTTGCATGAAGGGGGTGCTGGTGATATTGATGAATAGTACTGTCTCCATTGTCACAACTGCATTTTACTCAACGGATAAAGAAAATTTTGACCTGCATTTTTATAACATTTGTGTCAGTCATTCTCTCTCTTCTAGCAGAAGTGGGCCATTGACAGGTGCAAGGCAACAGTAACTCAATTTCCATATTCGTTATGCATGTGAAAATATTATGGAGAATGGGCTCAAAGTGCCATCTAACAGATTTTGAAAAAAGCTAGACATGTTTGTCAAGAGGGCCGGTTTGAACATCAACAGGCGGCAATCTGAACTGGAACATCATCAAAAAACATTTGCTAAGTGGGAGGAAGACCTCACTCCAGTCAATCCAATAGAACGGATCACTGGTCTAGTCTAGTGAGACAAGTATGACATGAACGGCCAATTCCACGATTCAGAGCGCACCAAGCAGGGTGGATCTTCTGTCTGAGGTAATTGGCTGATTACATTTACATTGTGGGGGGGACTCTCAGTATGATTGCAGGACCAATTATGGTTGACATGGGCAACTGACTGAGGCCAGTCTGTCTAGTTATTAACCTTGTAATCATAATACATCATTCCCATTTAGATCAGTTTAAACAATGGCTCTCGATCAGTTAAAATATTGAAGTTATTGTAAGTTGAATTATTTTACTTGATAACTGAAAGATCTAACATTTTGGTAGTTCTAAAGGAAAAGACATGCCATACAAATGTCAGTAGGATTCATCCTCTAAGGACCATTAACATGGATTAAACTCCATTGAGTAATTATTAAAAATGTGTCAGTTTGTACTAAAATTGTAGACCAACAGACCAATTAGAGATTGAGTTAAAAAAAATAATTCACAGCACTTGGTATAATACCATTATAGTTTTAGTTTATCCACATGAATTTTTATTGTACTGCAATGCCCACAGACTACTAGATAGCAAAACAGTAGGGAATTTACTGTATTTGAAACTCATTGAATAGCCTTATCATCAAAGTAATTAGCAATATCCTGACTAGGGTAAGTGGAGTGAGGCAGACCTTAAGCAGCATAAATGACTGCTGGATGATGGTTTAATTGGTGAGTGTACTGACCAAGAACACAACCAACAACCCTTTGGGCAATATCGTAATTCATCAACCAGATGTGTCCCTTTGTTTGCCCCTGTTCAGGCTGAGACTTGCCCCATCCCATTGGCCAACCAAAGCCAATCCTGGAAGGAGGCTATAAAGCTGCCATTTTGGCAGGATGGATGGGGATCAGTAACCGGGTTGGGAGATGTGGCCCACCAGAGGCCTGGCTGTAATTGGAGTAAATTGATGGGGAATGGTTTCTGCGTCACATTTTCACGTCAGTATCGGTGAAACACGGATAAAGGATCAGGACATGCATGGAGACAGACAAATGCTCACAAATTTAGCACAAATCATGAAGGTGGCTGTCAGTGGCTGTGTCACATGACAAGAGATGCTATAGATAGAGGCTCTCTATCCAACCAGTTGGACATCGATCAACAGAGCTACACAAGCTGATGTCGAGGGGTTTGGACTGAGGCCAACTTCCAGATCCTGCCCTCAACCTGGAGAGTCACTGTCTCCTGTTGCGTCACAAATGACATCTCAACTTTCTTTAGTTCATTCTGAGTATTTTATGTCACATTTACATAGTGTTAAAGGAGAAGAACCGATTTTTACAACCTGGACGTTATTTTTGGCATAAAATACAGTTGTTTACTCACCCATATAACTTGGTGTCATTAGGAGTCCTTCAAACGATATTTAGATCCATTCGAGAGCCATAGTGGGAGTGATCAGGGCACCGAGAATGCAGCCTGTAGTGTATTAGCAGTAGCAATTTCCAAGTAAACAAGCCAACCATCGCAGAGTGAATGAGCCATGCTGCAGCTGCAAGCGGCACTCAGAGATGACATCATCATCCAGTTCAGAGGTTAGTAGGCCAATCTACACACCCCAGATGACGATAACAGGTAATTCAGGACTCAAGGGGGAATAGCACTAGCGAATCATAACAAAATACTGGTAAAATGAACGAGTTTCGCAGCAGATAATGTCTTATTTAGAGGCTGCATTTTCGGTGCCCCGATCACTTCCATTATATGGATATACACGGCTCTGGAATGGATCTAAATATCATCCGAAGGACTACTAATGACAACAAAGTTATATGGGTGAGTAAATGACTGTATTTTATGCTGGAAATGAGGTCCAGGTTACAAAAAAATGGAACTTCTCCTTTAACACTGGAAAAAATCCTGGAAAATAACTGGTTTGGATGAATGGATTTCCACAACCTTCAGCGTTACAGAGTTACAGTATTTCTAAAACTGACTGTTCATCACACACTACATCTTGGATGACGCTTTGATTTTAATAAAACTGTCTCATAAAAATAAAATAAAAGTGGACTATCCGGTTAATGGAAGTGCACATATTAATATTCTAGTTGTTCGCAAAGGTGCTCACATGTTTACATCCAAGAAAAGGGGAAATGGGCCAGACCACATAATTGTTTGCACTATTTAATATATGATTTTCTGGATTGTTTACTCACTAAAATATCTGAGGTGTAAAAATTCCAACTAGTCCAAATGCAAACTGTAAAATGACGACATGTCATTCAGTTAGCTTTAAAGGTGCTGAATGGCAAGCTGCACGTGCCTTTTCAGATCTGTACAACGTCAACGAGTTGTGACATGGCAGGTATGTTCATTAATAACCTTTCCTCCAAGTGATTAAAAAAATTATGGCATTTTCCTTTCAAAATGTGTTGCAAATTGGTCACCTGAATGTCATTTTTAGAACACAAGGAGGGAGGGTGAAGCCTTTCAGACCGCAGCCTTTATTAGGGCCTGCCTCAGTAATTGTACATCACTGGTCCACTGCTAGTGAAATTCATTCTAATCTGGTTTTATTTTAAAAAATTACACTGATTGGTGCTTCTATCATTGTCAAAACCACCGGGCCTATTCCTGCTCTTTTCACCAAACAGAACAAAAAAGCACTAATTATGTAAATGACTGAATGTGTGGATGTAAGAACTTTCCAAAGTTTTAAGGATCAAATAAAAAATGAATGATTCTCTTTAGATATATTTTTATGGAACATGCGCTGTATATCGATTTTTTGGAGTAATATTAATTCAACAATCAAATTTGAAAATGAACATCCCCTTTAAAACAATACCAAATACAGACCAAACTTCATCCACATTCCATTCTTGGCAAGCCCATCACAGATCACAGCTTTTATCTTTGCATAGACCTGATCATTCGGCTTCCCGTTCTCTGTTTTTCCCAACTGTCACCACCTTATCCATCTGACAGCTTGATATCTAAGTGGGCACTCAGGGAAATCACACTTGAGGAACAGAGAAGAGATTTAGTTACTCACCCAGGAAGCAGAGAGAGGAGAAATTACGCTCTGCATGAGGTTGCAATTATTACCCAGGGTGGGAGCTCACTACTGTAAACATATCCTCTGGATTATTGATTAAGGAGGTTTTTTTTTTTGTTTTTTTTTGCAGTGTCTGGCTGCAGACATCGCAGAAGAAAAACAAATTCAAAAACATCATCAATACATTGAAATGAGTAAGGTTGCACCTAAGTCATTGTTCATTTAATTGTTCATTTTATTGTTTGCTAAAAATGATAAGAAAATGAGAAAAGCCTCATGTATTGATTTTCAGAAAAACCACTGAGGAGCGGCACGTTGTCGCTTTACTAGTGTCAAGTTTTTCTTGTTTACCTGCTCCATATTAACCTCTGACAGTGCCAATGCAAACTGTGGCCATGGCCCGTGAGACCCAGCTGGCCTCTGTGGGTCAGAACAGGCCTAGTCCCAGAGCCTCAGCCAGACAGATCAATTGCAGGCTCAGGCCATCATTGATCAGTGGACAAAGATAGCATTATCACTCTACAACTGGCAGCTACAGATGTTTTTTGCGTGAAGGCTGGAAAAACATGGTATCCATGCCCCACACCTACGTCTCCTTGTGCTTACAACTGCAGTAAGACATTCAGATGATAATACATGCAGAGGGTTATCAAGGTTTATTAATATCAATCATCTTTCTTTCAGTGAGCCATATCACGGCCATTTTAGCTGCTGAGACTGCTTACTTGTAAACATGAGGGACAAATCAAAACTAACTTCCTGTTCCTTTCAAGTTGTTTTTTTTTTATTCATTTTCATACAGTGTCAAAATCATGTGGCAGACTTTGTTGTGTAATCCTAAAGAACACAAATGAATGAGAACTATTTGTAAAGCACAGTGCAGTTTTCAGAATGGCTGAGTGTGATCATTGTTAAAGACCAAAAAATGTAAAACCACTGATATCGTCCTTCTATTAAGGAATATATAGTCTTAAAATGACTTTATTCGTTAAAGGGATATTGTGTAGGAATTACTCCCATCTAGCGTTGACATCGTGTATTGCATTCAAACAAATAGCGCGCTCTAGCGGCACATTTTTCAAATGGGTATTGCAGCTACGGTAGCAAAAAGCCCAAAAATCCATGTCATCTGACACTTCATGAAGTATTCATTCAGGTAATGAGGTTCGTTATTCCATAAATGTTTCAAATTGCCTTTTATTATTAGTGTGAATGTGTATAGGTAAACATATATAACAATACAGACACAGACACTACACATATAGTGAAAGCCGATTATGTTGTTGTATGTTTATGTGGTTTCTGTAGCTTTCATAGGTGTGGTAAAGCCAGACTAAAAGCCAGTGGGTAGGCTTTAAAAGCCAGCATTTACTGTGACTAAAAGCCGGCGTTTACTGCGATTACGAAAGCTACTGAAAACACGTAAACATACAGTTCCACTGGAGGAGTATAACTGGCTTTCAATACGAATCATGGCTAAGAAAGTCAGGGAAAAGGTGGATAGAAAGAAAACGACTGTATGCACCCCTTATTCCATCAATCCTGTACCAACAAGGCTGGTGTCTTTTAGCAGGTTCTACTGTACTGAATGAAAAAAGCTAGCAGTAGGCTCATTTAGGCAGTACTGTCGACTTACTTGTTGTGGAGAAAACTGTCAACTTCACCACCCCTTTTAAAATCTTTCTTCCTCATTAGCTCTTCCATCTGAAGGCTAACCCAATGTTGACCCTCATTTTTTTAATACGCTAGTCACTTTGCCCTTTTAATTTCCTTGTGCGCTTTCTTGGTGACGAGGACTGTGTCTCCCGTGCTGCTGCATATGCATGATCCTGCATTATGCTGCAGTGGCGCAGATTTTCAAATTTAAAGGTCCTGTGGTGCAGGAAGTGGGCAGTGAAAGTCCAACCTTGCATGATTTGACTTCTCTGCGAGTGTTTACCTAAAATCTGCTAAATTTGTATTTGATCACTCAGAAAACACAAGGTCCAGAGCCTCCTCTCTTCTGATTGGCTGACAACGACATGTTGTTACTAGAGCTCCAGAGAGAAGACTAAGACTAGAAATGTAAAATAACACTGAGATGGTTTTTGGTGCTTAAATCCAGGCTGTGGTCATTTATAACTCTAGTCCACTGGGAGCAGAGGACAGAGGATTTTAACTGTGTGTTATTATTGTTACTGTTACAACTAAAGTCCCCAAATCTTAACACATTTGTCATTTTAACCCAAACCATATTTTCATAAACCCAAAAAGGTTATTTTTGTGCCAACTAACCAAACCGTATCCATAGCTCATTAAGAGAAAAAAAAACAGTTTTGTTTTTGCATCAGTGCCTCATCTTTAAATGGCACAGATAAAATAACTGATACAGGAGTCAGATCAGAAAACACTTGTATCCTTCTGTTCTTTATATGCGTCCAACTCACTGCCTAAGAAACTGAACCCACTGCCCCCTACTGCAGCTGCTGTGGACTTTATGCCGGCTTTTTTATTCATTTGCTTTTTACTGTCAATTTGTTGCACTGCTGGGACCTGAGTACAAATTACATTCTTCTGTGAAAGCATGTTTAGATGATAATGGATTAACCTTGAACCTTCTGAAGGATAAATACAAACAATGTATTTTGTCATGTCATTTGGAGGATTTGTTGGGTATTGCAGACATCAGTACAAAGTAACATGAAAAGATCTTATTTGCAAAAGTTAAAATATTTTATCACAGACTTTGCGAGTGAAGACAGAAAAGATGAAAATAAAGATACGGTGAATGGAAAGGAACAGGCAGAATCTTTGAAGCTCGTCCTCAACCAGCTTTGAACCGACAGTATATTCTTGCAAATGTCATGTTGATAGATGTTTCTTAAAATGACATGACGATGTTTGAAATTTTTTGATAAATGTGTCTTTCATTTTGTTGTCACATGGGCTTTGGTGAAAAGCATCAGGGAGCTGTGAAGAGCCAAGAGAGCGAGTGAGAATACAGAGACAGAGCTGTGGGAGTGCAGAGAGCATGAGGGGATTATGATGAAGAGCATTAAGAATGAAAAGGAAGGTGGTAGAAAGAAAGGAGGCTGAAAGGGATGAGGGAACAGAGGAACAGAGGAACAGAGGACAGTGGTGTGTCTATACTGTATGTGTGAGTGGATGGAAGAAAGAAAGAAAGAAAGAAAGAAATAGGGAAGGAAAGAAAGAAAGAAAGAAAGAAAAGAAAGAAAGAAAGACCAAGAGGAGGAGCAACAGTAAAGGAGAAGACTGTGACAGACGGAGGGAGCGTGGAGGGGAGAGGATGATTTGTGGCTCTCTCCAGTGTGCTAGCGTTACAGGAATGGCCCTCCAGGGCAGCATGAAAAGCCTCTTGATTGTAAGGAGTGGTAACTGGAGCCCCCAGCTCCTTGCCCTGATAGATTTATTTACATTTCAGCGCCTGGACCCCACTCAGAAAAAAATGATAGGAGCCAGCCGGGGCATCAATATTTTGTAGTAGTAGTGATGTTCCCCGTTTACCCAACCCCCAGCTCTTTTGTTTCATGACTTAATGCTATCGCTGGTGATGCTGCATGATGCACTGGTCAGTCATTGGCTGGGAGTGGATGGACACAAGTGGTTCACTGGCCATTACATACGCAGCCTACTGTACATTTGGATAACTAATATACAATATGCCTCTGGAGAAATTTTTAAATGGCTGTGCAAATTTCAGCAAGGCTTTGAGAGTCTTTCTTCTGTCTGTAATTAACTTTAACTAACAGTTAATCAATTGCTATTTCATGAACGTGATTGCATTATCACATCTGAGTGAGCACACTACAGCACTTCTCAGTTGTTGTACCACTATGATTACTTTCCAGTCACTCCAAATGGCCAGGCTGTCACTTCATTTTGAAAGGCTTAGAGACATTTTTGCAGAACTCCCACTGAGGCAAATATTAGACCAGATGTGCAATCTAAAATTATAAATGGTCCTCAAGGTTTTAATTTGTGCCTACCATGTAATTACTTCAAATCAGCCGCTGAATGCCACATTTTCTCTCAGGCTTTAGGCTGCATCTCTGACTGCATAGTGTTAATATACTTATTATTTTTTATTTATCCCGAGAAGATTTACCAATAAAACACACTTTTTTCCAGTATCATCTGAATGATTTTCACTACAGCAGTCTCCACTGCCACAGTAACCCCAAAGGAGGAAAAGAACAATTCTCACTCATATTTTCCAGCCGGTCAAGGGAGGCACTCCACACTCAGTCCAGCTCTGGAACCTCCGGGCTCCTGCCTGGATGGAGGTTAGCAGCCAGCGTCAACCGAGCTTTGGCTGGCAGGTTGGAGGATGGAGAGCGACTTCGCCAGCTGGCAGCCAGAGAAAAGCCTGTGGAATAATGATGGGAGCGTATTCACAAGGTTTAATCTGTTGTTTCTAGAAATTAAATAGAACAAGTAACAATTCACAGCCATGCCAGCAGCTCTGTGAAGCTGCACTTTGAGCTAAATGCTGAGGCCATGACAACATGTTCACAATGACGGTTCTGAGATGCTGATCTTTAGCAATGTTCAGTAATGATAACCTTAACGTGTTTAGCATGACATGCTAGCACAAACCCCCTCATGTAGCTGAGTCTGTGAGAGTAACATTTATTTGCAGGTATTTACTGGTAAACCAAAGTCCTGATAAAATGAAAGTTTTGACTTGATGTCAGTGTTAGCAGTCACCACAGACATTTTTTCTTGTTGGGCAGATGAGGATCTGTCCAACATTTCCATCCATCCATCACATTTTCCAAGAACCAGATATGCACTTTACAACAGAAAAAAGAAGTAAGAAAAACAGCTGAGAGTGTCAGTGAGTTCTTACATTAAAAGATATTGAATGATTCATTTTTTATCAGCTAGGACACAAAGCAGGTTGGAGGCCACAAAGTACAGAAAAAGTGCAAACAGGTAGTAAGCACAGAGCCATTTTAAAGTAGAAGTCTATTAGACTTTCTATAACACTTTCTTTAGTGTTTAGGCACATGTTCATGATCAGCGGTGCAATGATTAGTCAAGTACTGTATCAACACAGTACTAGAGGTAGTTGGAACTGGGTATTTCCAACTGATGCTAATTACACTTCAAAGGTAGATCATTTTTACACTACTCTGTGTGGTGTACAGATTAAAACTGAACTCACAAAACTTACATCGTCATTTTAATCAATCAAGCTAAAAATGTCAAATATTTGCTGCTTCTATGAGGATTTGATGCTCATCTCTCAAAATAAACAGAACATCATTGAAGGGTTTTTTAATAGACAAAAACTATCATTACACAGCGGGCAAATAAATCAAAAACAAACAAACAAAAAGCCCCAGTAAAGTTATTAAAAAAATAGTTTCATATGCTGTATAAGTGACATGCTGCTGACACATTACTGTAACCATAACATTAATCCAATAATATAATATCTGACGAACAGAATTTATATGATTTTGTAATATTATTCATATGATGACTAATGGAGAAAGGACTGAAACTTGTTTTACTTTTAAGTAAATTGTCTGAATATTTCTTCCACTACTGCTCATCATGGATTAGACTGTCAGGTTTCCTCTCATAATGTGGGATATGAATATAGAAATAAGACTTTCTGTTCTTCTTCTTGCTGTAAG
Source organism: Selene dorsalis (assembly GCA_900303245.1). Taxonomy (NCBI): domain Eukaryota; kingdom Metazoa; phylum Chordata; class Actinopteri; order Carangiformes; family Carangidae; genus Selene; species Selene dorsalis. The sequence continues at coordinate 25,767 of OMNW01035771.1, forward strand.
ATCTAGCCTCACTCTGCTGCACTGTAGGTTTGTCTGTACTAGCAGACGGCTCTCAGTCTTAAGTGGAAGAGCAGCAGCCTCTCTCCCATTTAGGATAGTGGGCTATTTAGCCTGACAGCCATTAAATATGAATTAAAAACCACACAGGCCTCTTTGCCTTCAAAAATGTCATTACATATCTTTATGGCGGCCGATTGTTGAATAAGCAGTTTGCAGGGCTCCCCTGGGGGCAAAGCTGGGGATGGGAGT
>OMNW01035771.1:34328-51630 GCA_900303245.1 Selene dorsalis
ATTTTTGAAAATATCACTTCACTTTTCCAGTGAAGTGATTGATTGAAATAACAGGGAAATGAAAAGAGAAATCATTATCTGATGCAAAAATCTGCTGATCTGTTCACAGCATCTTTATTTCTTAAGTGCATATGTTTAAATTGTATTTCTCTAATACTGTATATTCATTGTAGTCTGTATTTTATTTAACTTTCACTGCAGATAACAAATACCCATCACAATATCCTAGAACATAAAGTGTCTCATTCTCTTATTTTCATATCTTAGCACTTGGAGCTGGTAAATGTTTAAAAAAAAAACAACTGAAACTATTAAGTGATTATCAAAACAAATTAATTTTCTCATCGTTGCAGCTTTTCTTTCCAAAGAAACATTTGAAACAAAAGTAAACAGCTTGTCAGATTACGAAGTCTAATCAGTGTAAGTAATTACAGAGAACTAAATGAGTGTATTAACACTGTTGTTTTTTCTCTTCTCCAATTTCCTAATTTATTCCAGCAGGTTGCAAGACTGACAGCTGAATCAAACTGACGTCAGCACATAAAAACCCATCACTGTGACTGAGTGACAGTGTGTCGTGGGGGTGGGGGGGGTGGTTCTCTCTGCTCCAACCTTCAGGGTTGTCACGGGCTGTGCCGAGGCTCGGATCACACAGCTTGTCCTGGCAGATAACCTCTGACTCTGACTTTATCTTGGCCCCACTCAGGACTTCAGACTCCTGCGTTCATCCAACCCTCAGCTTCGTCCTTCCTCCAGAACATCAGGTTCTCAAACACAGAGTCCTCCACACTGCACTATTGCCTCACATATGTCAGAGCAGTGCGTGCTTTAGTGATGCATAAACACCCAGATTTATTAGTGTAGTGGCACAAGGGAACATAATATTCAATTCAGGTGGATAGAGCTGACTTTATGATTCCTGTTTTCAAATATGAAAAATGCTGGAGTAAAGATAAGCAGTCACACAGAAATAATTGCAGTAATTGAAATAATAACCCTGGAGAACTTGTTCATCTGTTCTGTAAGTGTTTTTTGTTTTTTTTCATCTTTCAAACACCTTTACAGATGGCTTCTTGACAGGCTGCTATCTCATTCATTTAATCTCTACAAGCACAAGAAGAGGGCCGCTCAGAGCTTCCAGTGCTGCTGCGAAACACAGGTTCCGGCCTTCATGTGAGAGGTTTGAAGGGTTCTGAGCAAAGTTTGGTTTGAAGGCAAGAGCCATGGGAGATTTTGTCAAAAGCTCTTCCAGTCCCTCCCTCATCTCAACAGGAGGATTTAGATCGTATGTTAGCTCAAGGAGGCCACCTTGAGTATGGCTTGTATCTTGGCAACAGAGCAGGAAGGAGCAGGGGCTGACAGATTACCACTAGAGTGAATGCATTTTATTGAGTAGGTTAATTTACAGATTTGTATCATTTAAGCGGTGCATTTGTGGTTGCCATGAAAAAATTTTTAGCTACTGCCTGTAGTTAAGAAGAACAATGATTTATATTTCGACAAACAGTAAAATCCTGTGGCCTTCAACTGAGTCCACAGCAGCTTGGAAGACTAGTGATTTTGTTGTTCTGTGGTTAAACTGACAACAAGTCATTGTCTCCCTCACTGCTGTGAGACACAAGCTCCAACTTAGACTGTTAATCTAAGTCTTTTGCAATTTTCCCTTTGGGTAGTTACATAATAAAACGGGTGGACAAAAAAACAAACAAGTGCTCCAGGTGATTGTACTGACAAGAACAACTAGCACTGGCAGAAACTCCACTCTGATGTGTCGTTACTCTGCACATCTGACTGAAGTGGGTCCAGATCCATCCCTCTGGAGAAGCCACACAAGACTGAGTCAGACAAGACTGCTTGAATTGTAGATTTCTACTTTACCCCCGTCTGTGTTATAGTTGGCTTTTAGCAATTGCTGATAATCACCTCTTCAAAAAGAATTTCAGATCTTTAATGAACCTTTTGGATAGGTTTCAGGGTAATTTACATATCTAAGTCGACTGTAGTACAGGAAACTCATCCAGGCTCATATGTGCAAGGTCTCTGATAAGTGACATCATACAGAAAGAGCTTGAGTGATTAGAAATAGAAATTTGTGATAAGGTCATTTATAAAAATAAAAAAAACAGATAAAACATTTTAGTTACTGTCAGCATCCTGGCATTGATTGACTTGGCCACATATCTGCATTTTTATTTTCATTTTTTGTCCCTGTTTCTGGAAATATTTAGTTTTCCTTCATCTTGTTTTTCCCCTCCACGCTTTCCCATGATCCGTTTTGTTATCATTCTGATTGTGTATAGGGTTAATTATCGGCTCACAGGAGTAATCTCATAAGCCTGGCCTTATTCAGGCTGTAATCTCGACCCCAACCTATATTTGACAGCTTACTTCTGAATATTGAACCATGATTGATGGAAAAGCCCAATGACCCAAAGGTTATAGGTTATGTTGATATTGACATTAACTTCAATGAGTAAGTCTCATCAGATTGCGCTATGAATTAATTTCATTTCAGCTTTATTACTTGCCCTCTGGCTTTTCATAAATTAACCCCTGGACTTGAACGAATGCAAATCAAATACAACTCGGACAGGCAGAAAAAATCTTAATATATCATACTCTGAATAATGACTTTAAAACTCCTTTAATGATGACATCAAAGACACAGGAGTGCAACAGACAAACATCAGTGAAGCATTCTGGGTATAGAAGCAAACATGAGCCCTAGCCCTTGGGTGTTACTTTGGCTGGGTTAGAGTGACAGCTTTACTGAGGGGGGAGCAGGGCCTTGGTCTGGTCCATCACCTGCTGGAAGAACTTCTCCATCATGTCGGTCAGAGGCTTGACCTGGGTGTGGAAGTTGTCAGTCAGAGGCTTGACCTGGGCGTTGAGGTTCTCAGTCAGGGGCTTGATCTGATCCTCAATGTTGGCGATGAAGGGCTTGACCTGCTCCTGCAGCTTGGTGGCCTCAGCCTGGACCTTGTCAACCAGAGGCTGGATCCTGGCCCTGCTGTCCTCCATGTAAGTCCTGTGGTAGACACAAGAAGTGACAGTCTTCTGTTAATCATGCTGCTGAGTCCGACTTGTGTTTTAATAAAGAATCATGAACTAAAACTGCCTGACAATTCATCAGTGTGCCTCTGAAGAAATATCTTTGTGTTGTTTACTACCAGTTGTGTGTATAAAGTCAAAAGAACAGATTGTGATTATGTGAAACTTACTGTAAAAATAACCAGTTTTTCTGCCCAAAGAGACAGATAGACTTTCCTTTTATGCTTGACATGTATTTTGCAATCATAAATAAATATATATCCTGAAAAGTACACATTTGTTGCTGTTAAAATCACATTTCTCAAATTCTTAGTCAAATAACCTTTTCTGTACTTTGAGCTTCAAGTGCTTCAAAAATAAGAAATAAAGTAAAAAAGCAGAGGGTAAATTTTGCTCTATACTGTCATATCAAGAAAAAAAAGAGAACAAATCACATCCAGTCGTAAGATATAACATCCCATTGGAGACTGAATGTGCTGCAGTTACTCTGCGTTTGAGTTAAAGCTGCAGATGATGAACAGAAAGAGAGTACTGGTCACTTACTGAGCAGCGTTGGCCACCTCAAGAGCCTTCACCTTCTGCACCATGTCTTGGGTTGCGGTGGTGATGCTGGCAGACATGTTGTTGATGAGCTTGGTGATCTTCTCCACATCAGACTGGATGTCACGCTTCACCAGGGCCACGGCCTCGGAGCCTGAGAGCACACATTTAAACTCCTTTACTCAGATCCACTGAATTGAATCAGAATATGACCATGAAATGTCTAAAACACACTCTCTGAGTACATTTCATTTCTTACCATGGGCAACGGCCAGCACAACAATAAGAGCGGCAACGAGGGAGAATTTCATGGCTGCGGATGAGTGAGACCAACCTAAACAAAGTCAGAGAGATCAGTCTGAAAGTTGTCAAACTTACAATAACAAACTGCAGAAAGCAGTTTAATGCTAAAACATTTCTAACGAGCCAAAAAATTTGAGTAGAATTCCTCTGACATATGATGAGCTGCACAAGGAATGAGAAACAGGAAGGTAAAAGCAGCAGGAGACATACCTTAACTCCTGGAGTTCTTGGACCAAGTGGTGCCTTCTGTCAGGGAGCCAGGGGCTTTATAGCTCCAGAGGATGAGTAAATCACAGCTAATCACAATTTAATCACTTCCAACACAAAGGCCTGACATGACAGGATAAGCACAATCATAGTGTTGGCTGAACCTTGGTGCTTAACGGCTGTGACAGGGAAGGCACAAAGTTCACTCGGACAGCTGGAAACAGAGAGATATAGGCTGCTGTGACCTCAAGACACTTCACCATATTTTGAAATGCATTCATTCACACATTTGTTCTCTTTTGTTGGGTCTCTTTTTCAATTCAGTGCAACATTGTACTTCATTGCCTTTATTTATCCACTGAGCTTTTCAGCACACACACCTTTTAGTCTGTTGTTATGTTCATAATTGTATATTTTCTCCTTATTGTTTTGTGTTCTTACTAGTATATTTATGTGTTTCTGTATATGTTGTTGCTTTCCTTGTGTTTTAGTAAGTTGTTTGCACTGCTATTTATTTCAGTGTCTTTTGTAAAACACTTCTGCCACTTAGAGCTGTGGTGCTCTACAAATAAAGTTGAAGGGTATATTGTGCCTTCTCTTTTTTCTGACAAATTAAGATACTTTATTTCAAGGGTATTTTCACACTTTACAGAAGGTCACATTTTAAAATATAATGTATCACAACCAAACTCCCCAGCAGCACATAAAGTCCTTCAACCAACTAAAGAAAAAATCAGTCCAAATAACCACAATAATATAGTACTGACATGATCTTGTCTGTATTATGAGCGCTGAAGTAGATTATACTGTGTAATTCTGTAACAGTGCATAAAGTAGTTTGACAGTTGTACATTTACTTGCAATGAAGATATTTTTTCCTTGATAATTTGCTACTTTTACTTAAGATTATGATGTGAATACACATTCAGTGACTGATTAAAATATACAGTGTAGGTCAATTGGGAAAAAAAAGACAAACATGCAACATATCATCAAATCATCATGTCCGTATACATTATTTTGCAAAGTATGAAAACCTGATTTTGTTTTCACATAATCTGTATTAAAGTAGCCTTGAACCAGTTTTTATGTCCTCTTTTTGTGTTTTTGTGATGGCAGCAGTTAGTCCTCACATTGTTAGTCTACTAAAAAGGATCAGTTGATGAAACAGTTACTCAATTCTGCTGACGAGGCCTTGCACCTCATTCACTCAGCCCTATCAGCAGTTGCTCCACACGGCAGACATACAGCAGAGAAGAGCTCTTGATAAACTCATCTCCAAAGATAGCCTACATCAGAAGACACTGTCTTAGTTCTTTCATTTCATCATATTCTGTCTTTGTCATGTGACCTCATGTTTTTTTAAAACAATCACACTGCCCACAAGTCCTCAGATAGTTCCTTTGATTTTCTTTAAATCATTTTAGTTTGTCTAAATGCTTGAACATATTGCACATATTGGACATTTGGTATCTGTATTTAACCCACATATCTGTTTTTGTACATCTCAATAGTTGACTGTACTGTCACTCTGTGTGTGTGTGTGTGTGTGTGTGTGATGGGCCGTGCATTTCAAAGCATGTTGGACGGTGAAAAATATCGCACAAACAATGCCAGAATGCTTTGTTTGATGGGAGCAGTGAGGTCAAAATAACTGGATGAATCACTGTACTTTAAAACTGAATAAATGCTACTGAATGAAAATGCAGGATGAATATGCCTTCAGGAGGATAGGAAGAAAAAAAATTCTGCCTCGTCTGCAGAGCTAAGTGATAAAGTTTTCACTGTAATGTGTGATACTTAAAACCTCTGTGCATGTAGTTACCTACTGTTGCAGAGGTGATGGCCATGTTCACATGCCTACATGCTAGTTCAACTTCCATAAGATGAAGTTCAGGTCAGTTCTTATCTCACAAGCATCACACTGACCTCAGGTCTAATAGTTCTGAGAATTGTGAAATGGTGTCACACATATACAGGCTACTTCTAAAGCAGTTACTACATGAGATATATCTGATGTATTAGATCACAAAGCATGCTTGAATATATGGAAATCTTTTACTAATGTGGTTAGTAAAACTCAGCTGAACCCCCATGTACAGCATATTTTAAATACCTCTACTGATTCTACTGTTCCAACACTAGTGCAACATGGTGATAAATGCTGAAGAAAGCACAAGAAACTGACCAGTTTATTTTTATTCATCCCTCAGCCCATGTTTGTGCTGTTGTTTCTGGGTTGTGCAGGAAACTAGTAGAGCAGAGCAAGCCATTTTCCTTTCAGAGTTTAAAGGGTTTGTCTGGTCAAGATAGATGTGTGGTCTTTCTGGCACTGGCCACTAGAGGACAATGTTGTGAGAGCAGGCATCTGAAACCGCTGCGTGGAGAGTGAGGCTTGCCATCTTGTGTTGAAAACAAATTTAACTCAATGGAGTCAGTGATTTCAAACTGTTGCTCACTGCCATAATCTTGTGACCACAGGTATTTGAACATGTCGCTAATATATCCTGCAATTATTCCCACATCATTGCAGCCTTCCTCTTGTCTATTGACAAGACTCTAACTACCTGGCCTCTTTGTGCTCATACTGCAAAAAAAGCCTTCTTAAGGAGTTCCCTAAGCTCAGGTACTGTTTTAGCGATATGTTTGCAAAGATAGTAGTATAGTAGGATAGTAAGTATACATCTCTTTACTCAGTTGAGTGTAAGGTGGAAGTCTCTATTCTGTGTCCAGTAATCTGTATTGTTTCCGATTAATTTATGAATAAAACATTGTTTTATGTGGCTTTCCAGAGTGAGTGAATAATGTGAACCCTCTACTGCTGATGCTGCTCACCCTGAAGTTCCCAAAATCAGGTGATGCTCAACCTATGTGCTCAACACTCTAACAGTAGACATCACACTCCTATTTGCACAATGTTTCTGGAAAAAATTTGCAACAAATAAATGGTGACCGCTTTTAGCTCTGCTTACAGCAAATGCTATTTTCACTTTACAGGTATATCCCTTTTTCTCCATGTTTCAGTGCAGCCTATTAATCTGCCTCAGTTGTGCAGAGTCTGCTTTGATTCCACATGCAGGATATATGGAAAGATTTAGATATGACAGATATGACAGGCAGTCCTATAACAGTTGTGATCATTTTCAAATAAAATGTGCAAAAATACATTATAATCACTACCCTAGTCTTTGCAGTTTTGTTGGATATAAGTAGCCTACCGTTCAGGTTTCACAATAAAGGTTTAAGAGACAACCCATTGGAATCAAAATATAACACAGCATCAAATACTTTATTGTGTACATGAGTTCCAGTTTTTCCATTTATGTAGTCTTCCATATTTGTCCAAAGTTACTGTGAAAAAACAAGTGAATTACAGTTTATTTATCTCAATTGCGAGAAAAAAAAAGAATTATGTACAGTGTGTTTTAATATTTCCCATGCTTCTTTCACAGGAAAGACTGTGCAGAATCTTGAAGGGTACTTGTTTCAAGATACTTTAGACTGTGTGGTTGTGGCGTTACCTTCTTTACGTACTTCTACGCAAACTGGCAACATCCCCCGGCACGTTTGTTCTTTGTACTTACGCACGTTGCGTAGCTCAACCGAAGACACACACACAGACAACATGGCGGACGTTTTGGACCTTCATGAAGCGGGAGGCGAGGACTTTCCTATGGATGAGGATGGCGATGGTAAGATTGCCTTTTATAGCTCTCAGTGGTAGATGCTCCATGTTCCCGGCGTTCAAATTATATGTAAATATCGAGGACGACGTCGAAGTGGCCATGGCCGACAATGTAACAAACGCAGACTGCGTGGTAGCAGGCCTAGAAATGCTAACATGCTAAAATTACGCTAAACACACGCTGGGGGTTCATTCAAACGCTCTCATGCGTTTATTAAACTCGTCTTTTAACTTTAACCAAATACTTTTACTTCTGACCTCATAAATCGTCTCTCATGTATCACTATGCCTAACACCACGATATTCACCGTGTTAAACTCACAACTACGAACCCTTAATGTTGTTAGCCGCCGTTAGCACGGTAGTCCAATCCTCTCTAAGAAGTGGGATAAATGTTGCTATTATCTTACCCGATTAAAGTGTTTTTGTAATTCAACGTGCGTCTCTTACGTTTTGATGTCGGTTTGGTGCAGCACGAGCAACTTTACATCACCCAATACATCTGTAGGTCAAACTTTGGGAGCGCGGCAACAGATACAACAAACGTTGCAATGGGTTTGACTTGCTCGTTTCTCTTTCCATAGAAAGCATCCACAAGCTGAAGGAGAAAGCCAAGAAGAGGAAAGGACGAGGTTTTGGCTCAGGTGAGTTATCACTATTGAAAATCTGGTTTGTGCACCCCGACCTATTCTTATGCAATAGGTTCATTTCAGTTTATTTGTCGAGCGGGGTTGATTATTTTTTGTGTTGGTGTGTCTAGAGGAGGGAGCCAGGTCCAGAATCAAAGAGGACTATGACACCGTGGAGCAGGATGGGGACGAGCCCGGCCCTCAGAGATGTAAGTGCTGCTGTTCACATTAAAACTGAGAGCTGAACTGATACAGTTAGCTCTGTGGTACTTAGTCAAAATTGCATACTATTTGTCAAATTGCAGGATCTGTTAGCTTGTCAGATGTTTATAAAAATGACTGGTGTGCAACACTGCAGAAAAGTAATGTGTGCTACATGTCTATTGTCCAATTCTGGTCAATTTAATCTCAATATTAAAATCCATCTGCTGCACCAGTCCAAAGTTATCTTTTTTTCCCAACCTGATAGCTATAACTTGTCTGTGAATTACAATAACTTTTATTTTCGGTTGTATTTGTCTATATTTATGCTATTGTCTTAAATATACATCTTCATAAACAATGTCATGTGTTTGTCTCATACACAAAAGCAGTGACAGACACCAAAGATGATTAAAAAAACATTTCATTAATAAAATAGGTAAAACACAAACAAAGGTTATTAGGAACAAATCATGGCAAGGAAGTTGCAGTATAGAGAATGAGAATATATATGATTTGAGAAGAGTTGTTAAACACTCACCAGTTTGCTGATATAACCTCAAGAGGGGAGAGTGTTCCACAGTCGGGGAGCTAGGGCATACAAGTCAAGTGATTGGAACTTTTGCCATATTAATTTATCCCTTTGCTTGGTTTATCATTTGACCTCTGTCTTCATCTTGTTGCAGCTGTGGAGGGCTGGATCCTGTTTGTGACTGGTGTACATGAGGAGGCCACAGAGGAAGACATTCATGACAAATTTTCTGAGTTTGGAGAAATCAAGAACCTGCATCTCAACCTTGACCGCAGAACAGGTTATCTCAAGGTGAGACCAATGCCCGTGTTGGGCTGTATGATGATGAAGCCCTGCAACTGTTTTCACATGTTCTAATTGGGCAAAGGTCTGTGTTTTTAACAATAAGTTACCTCAGCTGAAAAATTGAACAACTACACTAATTCAACTGCCTCAGCCTTATTGTTGAATAGGTGAGAGGTATTTTTTCTAAATACAGACAAGGTAGAACTTTAATATCCAACTAATTCTGATGTTGATGATCTAACCCAAAAATGACTGAAAAGTTTTATTCTCATAATTCACACATCCAGAGCTGTTTTCCATGTTCTGTGTTTTGTTCATCAACACGAGTATTCCAATAATCTGCTATTTCAGCCACAGTGGTTAATTGGTGAATCACATTCCTTATACTGGAAAAAATGACAGATGTCTCAAGATAGACAGAATTAAAATTACCAGACAATGTGCAAATATTTTTTCAGACAGTTTCTGTTTTTCCTGGTCCAGTTTCATACGTAGATTTTTTTTTTTTTTGCCTTCCAGTATGAGCTGTCCTTATAGCCACAAGGTGGCAGCATTGTTTTGCATATGAAAAAAGAACAAAGCACTGACCTGAAACACTTTACTGTCTTCCATGAAAACATTAAGAGTGTCTGAAATCATTATGGACTGTTGGAAAATTTACACTTATGTCTGCCGAATAATCCCACACTGGTTTCTGCAGGTTCATAACACCTATAAGCCTGAGGAATACTCTCTGATGATCATTAGTTCTGTTTTTCGCTTGTGTGTAAAACATTGCCAAACATTGCCCCAGCAGTGTTGGTATGAATGTGCAATGACTCTAATGATGTCCTAATAACTGTCCCTAGGGGTATGCACTGGTAGAGTATGAGACATACAAAGAGGCCCAGGCCGCCATGGAAGGGCTCAATGGTCAGGACCTGATGGGCCAGCCTATCAGTGTGGACTGGGGATTTGTCAGAGGGCCCCCCAAGAACAAGAGGAGGTGAGGGTGCCGTGTTCTTTGATGAGTTTGCTTGTAGTGACAGTAACTTGTTGGTACAAAGAAGTGTTATCTGAATTGTACATGTGGCACTTTGTCAGTTACAGTGTTGGAAGAATACCACAATGACAAAATTTTGTTCATTTCTGATTTTTGACCGTTATCACTAAAACTTGCTTGTTTGTAATGTCGACAATATTCTATCCATCTAGGTTGATGTAAAAATTGGTTCCAAGTTATAAATATAATTAGGTTTTTCAACTCTAGATTATCAGGTTGAAAGTGTTGCATTATACTCAGACAAAATAAGGGGTTAGTCCTTTTTTCCCGTATTCCACATATGGAATAAAGGTCAGTTCTCTCATCCAGTTAATTTCTTTGACAATTGCGTTATTCGTCCATTGTTGGAGAGTTTGGCTGCAGGCATTTTGGTTTGACTGCTTTCTTTATAGCAGTCAAGAGTATTTTAAAGAGGGCTTTATCCTAAACCATGAATTTGTCAAAGCTATCAATTTTTATTCCAAAAATGACAGAGCAGTATTTTCCTTTTTCTAATCTGACCATGTGTTTTGTCCCAGGGCTGGTGGACGGAGACGCAGCAGGAGTCCAGACAGGAGGCGGCGTTGAGTTTGGTCGTTGTCATTGGCCAGGGGAGGTGTCTGTTGCTATGACAGGAAGTTTATAATCTACCCATCTTCTCATTCAGAACTAACTAAAGATTTTTTTGTACAATATTTTTCAGTAATGGTTGTATGGCATGTGGTTACGCAATTTCAAATACTTAGAAAAGGAATTGGTTTTATTAAAGTATGAATAACGAAAGAATGTGTCTGAAGCAGCATTGCATTTTATTGTGAAATGTCTATGCTGCTTTAAAATGTAACAGACAGGATATCCTCTCAGCTATGTCAGTACAAGTTTGTTTATACTTCCAATAGCCAACGTGTAGGTAATTCATGTTTATGGTGATTCATTACTTTCCTCAAAATGTTGTTTCAGTTTTCTCACTGCTACATGCATTTTATTGTGCTGGAGTGCTTTGTTTTGTATTACTTTGGGAAAATTAAACTTTTAAAATCCAAATGTGTGGACTGTTGTGTTTTTATTTAGCACCGCTAATGACGTAGGGTTTACATCATCCAAGATGACCTCACCCAGGCAATGGTGACGCCCCGGCTATTTTGTCAACTCTGAAGCACCTGTCACTCTGGACTCGGTGACACACTCATAGGCTACTTGGACAAAACCCCTGGCCCCTTACTTTCGTGCAGCCAATTGTCAAATGAACGTTTTTTACTTGGTTGCTCTCATTTGGTGTTTACTCTATCGGCGAACGTCAGTCAAAGCCTACGCGAACAGTCATTGGTTCCTATAAATGTCAATAAAAACGACGCTTCTCTCTGATTGGGTAGTTATTTGTGGGGCGGGCTATAGTCTTCGGTTGACGTTGTTGTTGTAAGTGGTGGAGAAATTACTTTGTCGCTTGTGGTCCGGTTTGGGATTTCATGCCTAGTTCCACCCATGAAGATGCTAAAAAGTTAGGAATTGTTGGTCTTGGAAACGTTTACGTTATTCCCGAGTTGATGCTTGCTCGGAAACTTAATGGGACGACGAAAACAACATCTGCGAGGCCGTTCAAGGTAAGCTGTAAAGGGATACTCTAGCTACTAGCGTTAACATTAGCTAACGTTAGCTGCTGATTAGCCAGGCTTGAGGTAGCCACTTGCTAGCCAAACGTTATGGTTCGGTCTACGCTCTGAAAAATAACCAACAGTCTTCTATGGCGAGAGTCCATGCACGCATAATGCAGCTGTCTAAAGGCACGGATAAATTGTCTGTTAAGTGAAAACTAAGTTGTTTGGTTGTGTGTTAACGGTGCACGAACCCCATGCGTTTGAACGCCTCAAATGCGTTTATGTAAGCATGTGTATTGTTCGTTGATATTTTGTTTCAGAGAATAGTCGTAGCCATAATAGCTGGCTCAGAGTCAACATTTGGGACAAGACATTATCATCACCAGCATCGAGCTGTATCTGTTTGCCATTGCGAGCAGGTTGGAGATCAGAATTGTCAGCTATTGGTTAAACGCTGCATTATAAAGTAATATTGAATGGGACACAAGTCCTATATTTTCCCTCTTATCAATTATGTTTTGCATGTGTTCAATTTTATCAGATAGCTTTCAAAGAACCTGCCAGTCACGATCCAGATTATCTGAGCCCAGGTTTTATCTGAGGTGCATGTGTGTGATGTAACATTTACTTAAAGCATCAGCTTAGAGTTCACAGTCATAGTCACTCATGTGTATTTTCGTACTTCTAATAGGAAACGACTGGTTTTTAATGTTAAGTGGCTAACTTGATCGAGTGAGTCAAGTCAGCAGCGCAATTTCTCTCTCTACCCTAACCTTGCCAAAATATGAGAGGACTGCTTGAGCTGTCTGGTCAGTGGGATCAGGGCTCTGTGCTCGTTATGAAACTGGTACTCGGGGGTCTTTCTGCCGTCATCTCAAGCATCACCGCGATGAGAGAGGGTAGCGTTACACTTTGTCTTGAATTATTCAGGTCTTGTATGTGTGGCCTCTTGTTTGCTCGGACAGCAGGACAAACAGTCAACATGAAAAGTAGGACAGAGGTAGAAGTTCTTTGCTGCAGTTTTGGCCTGCAGGGACCGTTGATGTTGTTATAAAGCTGCTGGAAACACATGCAGCTGGAAGAGGGAAACCTTGCAAGGCTGATGGAATTTCAAGAAACTGGGTGTTGTGTAGTAGGAAAAAGAAACGTCTCCAAGTCTTTCACCTGTATTCATTCATTCCAGTGACTGTATAGGGCCACACAAGACACAAACTGATGCAAAGAAGACTTGATCGGTAGCAGTGTGGAAAGTTAGAACAACCTACCAATGTTATCTTCTAAACACAGAGTAAATGTGTCTGATCTGTCTTTCCCTAAAGCAAGTAACCACCTGTGTGTTTATGCATGAATGTATGTCCCCAGATGATAACTTAATTTAAGTTCCCAGACGGTGCTAAGATGCACTGTGCAGTGAGGCTACCCTGCTACACAGTCTGTCAGGGTGTGTGAGGTTGCACTGTCAGGCTTCATTATGCAAGTCTTGAACACTTCAAGGAACATATTGATGCGCACAGCAGCACAGAGAGCACCTCGGGCAAGTATCTTAAGTAGGGTGTAGCATCCTATCCTTGCAGTACACATTCCCAACTCACAGGGTCTAGAAGGAAAATATCAGTCATTTTGTTTACCCACTCAGTCAGGCGAAAACATAGTTGAGCCACAGTAATCAGATGATCGATCCCAGTTTGTGAATGTTTGAATGTGTTTATTGGTCAGTGCACTGAACTTGCACTTAAAAAAACCAGTCATGATCCGGCTTCAGTGATGCAGAATATTTTTTTTTAAAGCTTTTTGTTGACTTACTAAGTTATTGTTATGTTAATTCAAATAAAATTTTGCGGTTTGATGTGTGCAGCTTATCATACAGAGATCTCTAACTGTATTCAGATGGGCTGTGCTAATCATTTCACAGTAGCCTCACAGGAGTATGATATACAGGCTAAGAGACAGCTGATAAGAATAGTAAATTGTTTTCTGTTGGATTCACTGTTACTCACATAACGTGCTGGGTGTTGATAACATGAGTCGTCCACCATCATCACTGTTCAGCCTGTCAAAATATAATGCTCGCTTCTGCAATGAATGTTTTCGCACCGTTGGTCTGTGACCATGCTGTCACCACACTGACTATATAAGAGTGTGCACGTGGGCACTTGGTATAAATTTTGGTCTCAATAATAGTACAATGACGGTGTTGTTGGTACCAACTATTAAATATTTGGTCTCTAATCAGTGCCAAGAAGGTGCATGTAGTCCTGAGGAAAGGGTTCGTCATGGAACTGTTGTCTTGAAGTTTCAAAGTTGCGTGACTCGATGGCAGTGGGTTTATTAGCACACTGTTTCTCTATGACACAGTAAAACATTGCGTTATAATAAAACACTTACCATACCATCAGCAGTTAACTTGAACGGGTCTCGGGTTATAATTTGATTGATTGATTGATTGATTGAAGATTGCAGTTAGTTTATATCTCTGGTAAAACACATGTTTATTCTGGAACATTACCGAAACAGTGTTTAACATGGATCATACTAATGTTGTGCAGGACCTTGGTGAATATAGTGTTTCACAGGTAACCATGTCGCTTCAGCAACACAGACGGTGTGAAATTTTAAATTCGTCCCTTGTCAGGCTCCCCCAAACAGCTGCTCCCGAAGTGTACATGTGTGTGCTCCAAGGATCCAGTGTCAGTTTCAGAGCCTTGCTCTTTGGCCGCTCTTTGTAACGCTAGGTATTCCCATAGGATCTCTCACCCATGGTCAGATTAATAAATTACTAGATGGATTCCTCTTCAGGTTAGTAGGGCAGACACAATTTTGTGTCAAATGAACATGTTCCACTTCATTTTGCAGTGTAATTCGTAGACTGGAATAGACATCAGAGCAGGACTGAAGTCCTGTAACTGTCAACATCAAGAAAATAACACATGAAAAAACTCACATCCTTAAAGCGTGGCATTTATGCCCTGATGTCTCAACAGCACATCTCATACAGACTGTAACAGATGTGATAGGAAAGAGAAAACTACCTTCGTCCCTGCATTGCCACAGTGAGACGGGCATCAATAGGTGGCTTGTCTCTGAGAGGCCTCTGTGTCCAGACAGCAACTCATAAAACATTTTGCAGACCCACCCTCTCTAGCATGGCTGGTTGCCTGCCAGTCTTGTGACACAGCAACCAGCCTGTGCCCAGGACTGCCTGTGTCAGGGTGGAGAGACCTAGAACTGAGGCATCTACCTGTGTGCCAGCAGCTGCTTGACTCTGAACAGCACATTGTGGATAGCAGACCTTTTAGGATTATATTTAGATAATTCACACAGTTGTTATACAATACTGTAGCTATAAAGTAGGCTGGAGCAGTAATACGAGGAAGTCTTATGATACCAAGCAACCAAAATACCATACAGCACAACATGCCACTCCCACAAGTTAAGCTATGGTAATAAGAGCTTGCTGTATCACTTACTATATGTGCCTCACCTTTTCTTCCTCTATATGCGGTACAGGGTGGGGAGTTAATAATGACCAGTCTGATCTGCCCTGTAAAATTCATAACCATGTTAAACACATTTAAAATGTGGCTCACATAAGTTGCTAGAAAAGCAGAATTGTCTTTTGTGTCTGTCAGATCCATACTTGTGACTGCTGTTGCTTTTCGTTAACACTGTTGGTCTGTTGCGGCCTGTCAATGTGAAGGTGTTTTCTCATGTGTTGGAACAATGTAACTGTTTTCAAAAAAATGAAATATAGTCAAAATACTTGACTTGAAATAATAAGGATTAAAGGTAGGGTTGGAGATCCTGGAAAAATGGTTTGAGAAGGCCACATTTTGAAAACACACAAGTCAGAAGTCCAAGCCCCTTTCCTCAGACTTCTACCTGAAGGCACGCCACCAGAGCACAGGATCGCTCCTCATTGGGTTGCTCCGCGAAGGCGATGCCTTCTTGGAGCGACCCAGTGTAATCACAAGAGTTACGCGGCTTTCTCTGTGCAGTGTTGCTAACTTTCCGCCAGCTTTTTCTCATGGCTCATTCATGTGAAAGAAAACACCTAACATCATAATAAACCATCCAGCATCCAGCTTAGAGCTACATTATCACCTACCAGACTTCAGTGTGGTACATTGGTTTACTGGCGTTGTCTTTTCCATGGTGTAACTCAATGAAGACTCTGAGCACACACGCGATTAGTGCACAAGTGGTACACGCAGAGGAGTTTGATTGGTATATCACGATCCAATTGACTTGAACGTGGTGTTCAAGATGATTGGATGGTGTTTTCCCAGGATTGTACGTCCCACAGATGACTGACTTATTTCATTTTTGTGAAAAAGCATTCAATTAATTGGTTGCAATCTGAGTGTGAAGAGGATTTTGAGCAATTCAGTAATAATGCTTCAGAAATAAATCTCCAACCCTACCTTTAAAGGGATATTCCAGCGTGAATTTAACCCATGGTCTAATGCACCGCAAGACCCAGTAGACCACCGCCTTAAGAGATCAAGTTTGCCACCGCAAACTTCTCTAGTTGTAGCGACTTCAGCACAGAGAGCCAGATAGCAAAATACTGCTGTCTTTGTAGCCACGAGCCAACCGCGATCCAAAAATTCACTCATAGCTACAAATAATGCTCAGAACAGCACCATACCTCATCAACAGTACAAACAAGGTCCCAGCACATAATACGAGGCATCAGACACCTGCTAGCTTTGCCTGGTTTCTATTGAAAAGAGACGAAAGCAGAACTCACCCACTCTCCTCCAGCCACTTGCTAGTTGTGGGAATTCCCTGACAAGTCAATTACCAAATGCATCATTGTTCCTATCTGTCTTCCCTATCTGTTTCTAACAACAACTAGTGAGTGTTGACAGGGAAATGAACACAGTTGAGTTGCTCAAACTATAACAGTCAGCAAAGTGCGTGTGCATTTTGGATTAAACGTCACTGGACTCCTCACTTTTCTACTAGTAGGAAGTGTCTGGAGGAGAGTGGGTGAGTTCTGTTTTCGTCTCTTTTCAATGGCTCGTGGCTACAAAGACAGCAGTATTTTGCTATCGTGCAGACAGCATGATTGTAGCTTAAGTGGCTACAACTAGACAAGGTTGCGGTGGCAAACTTGATCTCTCCAGGGGGTGTTCTACTGGGTCTCACAGTGCGTTAGACCATGGGTTACATTTACGCTGGAATATCCTTATAAGATACAAAATTCTGAAAGACACATAGTCTTATTGTTTATTAATCTGTTGCACTCTC
>OMNW01035771.1:56663-67862 GCA_900303245.1 Selene dorsalis
TCGATCATATCATGGAAATATCACTTTTGAAGGCTCTTTAACATATATTTTATATTATATATTATATAGTTTGTCTTGCCTTCTGGCCCCCAAAATGTGAGAACTGACAAAATAATCTGTAATGTGCAGGCTGCCTAGGTTGAAATCCATGTGGTTTTACGAGCTGATCCCTCGGTTGTCATGCAATCAATGTCATTAGTTTTTGAATTTGCATAATACCACCCCTACCTGTGAGCACCGGTAGAGGGGGTGGCACAGGGTTAGCAGTGGTTCATTTGCATTTAAAGGGACAGGCACTGAAACCAGCCATTCTGAACAGGGCTGTTTTGAGCAGATGAAATGAGCTTAGATGTTTGATCCTTGGGGTATTTTGACTGAAGCATGTCACAGACATGTCTTTAAGACACCTGGGAACTATTTTAATTTGTGGAAAAGTTGCATGATATGTCATATAGCATTTCTTTGCATTTGTAGCGTTGGTACTTTTAATAAGTTAAAGGAGACATATTATGCCCCTTTTCCACAAATTGTACGTTAAACAGCCTTCAAAAAGTGATATTTCCATGATACTTCCCCTTTAAAATCAGAGTCTCTTTTAAATGCCTACATTGTTTTGACAAATACACATTCATACATGCAGAGTTCGACACTGGCACATTTCACTGACAAAACGAAAATCTTCAACACCAAAAAAAAACATGAATAATTTAGCTATAGATGCTCTCTAATGGCTGCTCTGACAATAAAGTAGCTGTCAACCAGTGACAGTTGTTTCCATTCTAGTGCCATGAGTTATTGGCAGTGGGTGAGGCTGCTGCCCTTTTTGTTTACATCCACTATGGATCACAGATTGTGCATTAAACTACTAGACTGATCAATATCACTTCATGCTTTCCACAGTGACACTGATGATTTCGTAACTGTGACTCTTTCCATGATTAAAAATGCATGAGTAAAACGCAGAGTGGAGTCATCCTGGGTGTCTGGTAAAATCCCCAGACAATTTGAGATGGTTCACACACTCGCTGTGAGTCAACAGTTTGGATCTAAAAAACAAAATAACAACACCTTAGGAACACTCTAAAAACAAATAAACCAAAACTCAACCTCCTCTAGACCAAGCTTCCCAAAAAGCAATAATACTAATGATCGGCTTTTCATTTTCATTCATTTTGCATCGACTGACTTGCGAGCTCTCCTACATGCAAATTGACAGAAAGAGCCAAGAAGCATATCCATTCTCGAAGGAGAAGTGAAGTGAGCAAGAGCTGCACTCACCTGTTGTATGCACTTCATCTCTGTTCAACCTGTGGTCTAATTAACTGTAATAGGCACATGTTAGCCTCTGTTAGCCTCTTTCAAATTACCTTGACTGGACTCGATCAAAGGTCAACGCTCCAAGCAGGAGCTCCACAAAGGAAGCGTTGACAAAGGAGCCCACTGCACTGAAGAATACAGGCTGTTTATCAGACCTGATATTCTGCCTTCCTGTGTAATCTCTGCTGTTTTCAGGTTAATCTACCACTGATTCTATCTCCCATGAAATAAGCTCATACACACACACACACACAAACACAAGTTACCTTTCCCACAGCAAGTCCAGACAGGTAGCAGTCCCTAAGCTTCCTGGAAATTTTCAAGACGAAAGTAGAAATGGCTGCTTCATTTTTCCTATTTTCTCTCATCTGTTGTTTTCTTTCCTTCTTTCTCTTTTGACTTGACAGCCTCTTGTTTCTCTATCTGTTGACCTTGCTCTGTACGTAAGGTCTTTACTGTTTGAGTATTCACGACTTGTGGCTGTGTATGACAAAGACACACCTGAAGCAGGAGCTAAGTCCTGCCCCTGCAAGCCTTGCCACACCCATTATACACACACACAAACACACACACACACACACAGGAATAGGCTGTCGATAGGACAACACTCATTTCCAGTGAGTCACTTTTTACACAGTAGCCCATATAAACACATGAAAACCCTACATACAGGCACACACAAATAAAGGCTCTCGTCAGTAGACACGTGCATGGGCGCTTGCCTGCACATACACATGCGCACGCACGCACGCGCGCACACATACACACTGTGTGAGACTGAGAGAGACAAAGCCCTGAAGCTATTTCCAGAACAATACCCCCCTTCTCTTTCAGTCTCCTCTCTGTGCTCTCCTGCTCTCTTTTTGCTTTGTAGATGACCTTCCCATACAGATAAACCAGTTTGCCAGGTATCCTGCTTAATACAGTGCTAAGCAACAATTTAAGTGCGAAGGGAAGGCCGCCATCTGTGCACAGGCAGGATCTAGACGGCCCCTTGTGCTGTACTTTCATTCACTTCCTCGACCTGGTGCTCGAGCTGGGAGATTCCTGCGGTCATGTAACGAGAGGTAATAAATGTTCAGGCCGCCACTAAACCAGGAAGCAAGCTGTGTTTATTTAAGGGGCTAATGACATCACAGAGTGAAGCCATGTTAACAAGATGGAGATTTTCACAGCTGTGTATGTGTGCGGAGGGCAGTCTATTAATATGCTAACACATAGCCCAGACTGCACGGAGGATGTTTAAAGGCGGTATGAAGTTGTTTTTTTCTTTTTTGCCCTTGTGTAGGAAAGGCTGCAAGTGCTGTTTATCACCTCCTGCAAATGACTGTGGCATTTCTTCATTCAGCAGACATAATATATGTGGATATATTATGTCAATTCTCCTTTTGCTCATTTTTGGTCTTGACCAACTCCAGAAAAAATTGTCCACCAGCTAGATGCTAACTCTGCTATCACACTTTATCAGAGCTTTCTTGCTACAAACTGCTGCTAAATGTGGCTAAAAGCCTGGTTGAGAGTGGAGAGTCTGAACAACAGCTGTAGACCATAGAAGTTGCTGAAAGGCTACATAGCGAGTCTGGGTTTGATTTTTTGAGAGCTCTTCAGTGCACATCATGAGTTTCATATCACAGATGATTATTGACAAGTACTGATTTGTACACCTTCAATTAAATAAAAAAAAAAACTAATCAGGTCCTCCAGATAAATAGATACTGAACATGTGCATACAAAATAAAACCTACATAAAATGCTAAAACAAGCGAACAAACAAGTAGAAAAGTTTCCTCAGTCCCACTGCTCTGGGACTGCAAGTATATTTGGGAGTAGTTTTCTAATATCTGTTGAGGAACATTAGTCATCCTATAAAGAGCCAGGCCACACACTCAGTAAACTGTATTTACTCTGACCATAAAATGCTATTTCCAAGTCATCACCTATCATTAGGACCTTGTTAAAGCTTACTTTATTTTAGGTCTTTACCTTCAACCCTGTATTTAACAATGTAAAACACTGAAACTCTGTGATACAATTTAGAAGTTATAGTCTAAACTTTGAAACTGTCAAAAAATGTCAGTCACATGCATCCTTTTATATTTATGTATTTTATTTGATTACTTCGACAAGAAGATGTAAAAACCTTCCCCATAGCAATATAACTACAAAAATATTCTGTGAACCAAGTTACAGGAGGGAGTTAAGATTAAATAATGCAAGTCTTACTGCAACATGAGAACAGATGATAACACGACAAATAAAACCTGATCCTGAATATTTCCCTGTTTCATTTTGCTAAACCCAGCACAGTGGATACTACACTGTGGACCTTTATCACAGACACAGCAGGAACTGTAGCCCTTTGCTCCTTTTCCTCCTTCCTGACGAAACTGGCATATTGAGATGCTTCAGATAAAAGTATATTCATCAGAGCGTTGATTTAAGTTTGACTTCTGAAAGCGGGCTGAATCTGGGTCAGAGTGAAACCAGCCTTTACTGTGGAGAAACATTTAAAGAGTGTGTAATTTGGAGTTCAGCTGCCTCAAAGGCGGGTGGATAAGGATAATAATTATACGCCACAGTGGTGGGTGGTATGAGTTGATTATTTTAAAAAAGGACTCTTCTCCTGATATTCATGAATGTCATACATTTTTCTTTATTTATTAAAACCAGTTTTATTTTCCCCCATATAGCCCTTGCTTAAGACTTTGTTTATGTTTTTGTCTTAGCCCGTAGCTCTCCTTTTTCTCAAAGTTTCCCCAGCCCCGGCTTCATGCAGGAAGCACATAATAAGTGGAGACAAACACAGGAAGCAGGACATGCTGTTGTGTTGCCAGTTATTTTTCTTCCCTTCTCCTTCAATCACAAGCTGAGGCTGAGTCAACCTCTCCTGAACAGCTACATCAGCTATTGGAGGGCACCAAAAAAGCACACAGGAAGCAGACTCTCCATTTTGACCACTGTTCCCCCACCCCCATGGTCTCTTTTTCCCTTTTTCCTTAAATAAGTCCATGTAGTTGTGCGCCCGCTGTGCCAAAAAGCTCTGACTTTAAACAAATACACATCCAGACACCCTTATTTACAACCCTACACAAGCCTTTCCACCAGACAGGGGGTCATAAATACATCTTCTGAAGCTTTATTTAAAGATAACCATTGTTTTTTTGAGTGGTCCACAACCCCGACCCCTTCCTTCCTATCTTTCTCTCTGCTCCTCTGATCGCGCTTTCATCTATGTATCCCTTGGTGCCCGTTATCTACTCTCTTTAAAGTAAAACTCTGTGGCATTCAGGTCAAAGCCGTGCTGTTTCCCTTAAAGGAAAAAAAAAATCTTTCCTTGGATATCATGACTCTTAGATATCATCAGTCTGTGATGTGCTGCAACTTAGTTCAGACGGAATAGTTGACTTTGTGGTGTGCAAACTCTGACTTGACCTGGCACCTCTAATTCTACTTTAACTGGCATTTACGTGACACTATGAAGCCATAAATATGTGGACAACCAAAGCTAATGCCTGTTTAAGCATGTCATGTGAAATATATGCACAAATATGGTGCTCTGACAGCCTCCCACTTCGGGATGGTTTTCTACCACATTTTGGAACATGGCTGCATGAGTGAGGTCAGACATGTATGTGTACAGTAAGTGCTGCTGCTCCCCCAACACCTTTCTGGCATTGGAGTTGGAGGATCTGCATCCTATTATTTTTTGTTACTTTCTGTAATTGACAATCCAATGGTCACAGCTCCTAAGCAATATCAGCTCTCAGGCTTTGTTTTCATTCTTTCCACAGCCATTGTTCACTTTTTCTGTGAACAGTTCAGAGTAGCACAATGAATGCTTTCGTGGAGAAACAGCTTAAAAATATGCACCATTATTACCATATTTAAACAATACTGCATCTCTCCCTTTCCTTCCATCTCTCCTGTTCAAACAGCTACAGACATACGTTTTGACCTCCAGTTTTCATTGCATCCCGTCCTAAAGGTGTTGAATAGGGTTGAGTAAGGTCTTTGTTCAGGCAAGGCAAGGTTATCCCAAACCAAACCATGAAAACCATTTCTTATGAAGGTAATAAAAAAGCTGTCAGCTTTAACTGCTGCCAAAAAGTTACAAACATCAGTTTCACTGCATCAAAATGAAAGGTCCTGACACAAACCATCCAAAACACTCAGATCAAAGGTATCCACTCGCATAATTCTGATCATGTGCTGTATCTATAGCTGCCTTCAAACACAACTCGTGAGGTTATTTTCTTGTCATGGGACAAACGGGCTACGTGCCTTGCAGGCAAATGGTTTAATTCTTGATAAAAACCAACTGAGTCACAACAAAAACCACTGAAGCCTCATTCTATTCCTGAACATGGTGAATAAACTTGTCACTATTGCATTTGCCTATTATGTTTACGGAAGTCAGAGAGAAAAGTGTAGGCATAACAAAAAATTAAAGTAATGTCAATGACCTCAAACATTAAAAAGAAAAATGTCACGACTCGTTCTCACTGACCTGTTGGAGAAAATTCAACACTTAGTGAGTACCAAATTGAAAGCACCGTTTTGTAAAAGCTGGGCCCTTCTTTTGCTCTATACTACTTAGCCCTTATCAGTTTATATGATTGCTGTCATTGGCCCAAGTTGAGCTCTTTTTTTTAAAATCATACACCAAACACATGAAAGCTAGAGGATCTCTCTTTAATTACAATGTAAAGCAGCTCAAATGGATCAAAAAGCTTGGGACACAATCATTCCTGTAAAAATGCACTAATCTTGACAACATATGGAAAAAGAATTTAAAACTGTTGTAGCCTTTTTGTTGCAAACTAACTGAGGCTCTCCGACACGTTTCTGAAACTGCGTCATGTGTGTGTCTCATTTACTGACCAGAATTGGCTGAGCACTGTCACATGACCAGTGCCGTATATGATAGAAAAGTGATGCAAACCCTAACCCTAACCCTTCAAAATGTAATAATTCTCAATAAATTCTAGGTTTCATGTCTAACATAATCTGGGTCTAGATTCTAGAGTATCAGATCGTTGCAATGACTCATGTACTCACCAATTCCTCATCCAGCCAGTATCAGAGGAATTTCAGATACCGGTAGAATCTGACCAACTCTCTTTGATTCTCAAAGGCTGGCAACAAACCTCATGAAATATTTTTGTTAAGCTGCTTTTTTTTTTGTCTTTAACTGATAGAATAGTTGAGAGAGAGAGACAGGAAACGAAGAGGTAGAGAGAGGGGGAACGACATGCAGCAAAGGGCCACCAGATTCAGGATTTGAACCAGGGCCTGTAGCCTCTGCATATGGGGCTCAACCCACTGATCTATGTGACAACTATATGACCAAGCTGCTTTTGATATATTTTGATGTGACCTACATTTGGCAAGTCATTGTCTTAAAAATGTACGCTCTACCTCTGAAGAAAAGAAAAGGCCCAGAAATGGAAAGCACATTATCATATGCTATGATCTAACAATATAAAAGTATATTTTGGGCTGAATTTCATCTCAAGCACAAAAACCAAACCTGGAAACACACTTTGTTTCCTTCATCTTAAAGCTTCGTTGTTCACTGGAGGCTGTCACTTCATGCATCCTGACTCACACATCCAAGTCTCCCTCATTAAAGAATGAGCAAGAGGCCGTATTGGATTCCACTTCACAGGCTGTCCTTAGAGACGGCCTATGATACAGGATACTGTTTATAGGGAGAGCAGGTGTACGCCGCATCGACCAGTTGAACCACCACATAGATTATTTACTGCGAGGTCCAGCGGCCGCCATGTGACACAAGCACAGAGGAAGTCTGCTCATTCTGACTGAGTTAGTGCAACTTCTTTTTTTAGCCCAGAGGCGCTTCTTGAGGCTCAGTGTGAAGTTACAAAAAAGAAAAGCCAGGTCATGTGTGACTAGGTCAAGAGTATTGGTCCGTAGATCATCATGACTCAGTGAAGATGATTTGTTACCTAATGTGCCTAATATGGAGGAACGGGGACACATGCAAGAGACACTGCAGCTTCAGTGCTGTCTGAAAATAACACCCCAATGTGTGTGAAGCCCACACAACAACCACCTGAAAAGAATCTGATAAGACTCACACTATCAAGTCACTAAACATTAACAGAGGTGAAAGATCGTGGGAAATTCATCTGCACCATGAACCCTTTAACTTCCTCTATTTTAGTTCAACTTCAGTCTGTGTTACAGATGATGTCCTGAAGTTGTGTTTTAGTGTCAGTAACAACTTGCCTTCAATTTGAGAAGCTCATCAGACAAAAGATGACACACTTTTAAGTAGGAGAGAGCTGAAACTATGTGAATATAGCCTAAGACTGTGAGTGCACAGTCAGTGACTTTGTGAAGCACACCTCAACATTAGCATACCAATATGCATCACATTATCACATTATCACATTATCAATGATAACATGATGATGATGGTGAACATGGTAAACATTGTCCCTACTTAGTCTCAGTAGGGACAATGTTTACCATGTTCACCATCATAGCATGCTAACATGTGCAAACTGGAATTAAAGTGCAAAATCAAATAACAGTGGAGGGTAATGGAAATGTTTTGAAATTTGAAGGTATTTGGTCAGCACCGCTCCACAATTAATTGCAAGTTAATCGAAACTGCAATATGACCAAGTTCAAAATCCATATCACAGGAGTTTCAACTCTGCTTGATAGAGATGAAATGTGTCACAAACTCTCAGGCCAAAAAACAATATTTATTCATGGGGGAACATATATGTGTATACAAAACCTTATAATAATCCTTCTTTCATTGTCCATCCACCAGAAATTTCTGTACAGAACATGAGATATTTAACTCTGCTTCAAAGTTGTGGACTGAACAAACAAGGCGTCCAGTGAAGGTAACTTCACTTCCTTCATTCCCTTGGGGTTTTCTGAAAACCAGCCAACCACATCTGCTGTTTAGTGAAGAAACTGGTGGCTGAACGCAGCTCGTACAGATTCACAGAGGACTGCTCTGAATGGTGTGCGCCCTGGTGGCCAGGGGTGCCATGACAAACGAAAGGCTCTCCTAATTCTTTCTCAGCTCCGCCAGACAACTTTATTGTGTGAACATTAGGAAAACTACCAGAGTTAGGTAGGTGAAGACTTCACAAAGCCAAGCTGTGAGAAATACCACGACTATATCTCACTCTCCTCCACACCACGCTTACAACTGGAAGCCCCACCGACAAAATGTGTTTCCGAGGCCAAAGGAAAAAACACACTCACCTGTGAAGTTTCTGACTCATCGCCGCCACTCTCTCTCTGTAATTGGTGACTTGGGGTGCTGCCGTCAGGTGGTAAAGGCCGGTAGCCAATGAGAGGCACATCGCTTGACTCCACCCCCGGCAGGTCGTAACCACCTGTTCGCAGGTTTCGGGGGAGCATGGTGCCAGCTGCTGTGGACAGGAGGAACAGTGAGTGTTTGATGGCCTCTTAAGCAGCTGTCCGAGCAAAACCCCATACAACATTTAAAGCTTATTCTGCTGCTATTATTATATTACCCTGTGTTTCTTGTCAAAAGCTCCCTTTATTACACAGTTTGTTCCATATAAAACACTTTGAATTGCCTTGTGCTTGAAAGAGGCTATAAAAATAAACTTGCACTGCTTAAGTGGACAGATTTCTAAACTGAAAAGTGTTAAGGATCAACTTTTCATTATCACAAATAGTATAGAAACTATTATAGTCAACACTATTTTCATTGTTAATTAATCCGCCACGTATTTTCTTGATTACTGGTTAGGGCTATATAACACTAGAAGTAAAAAAAGAAATCAGTCAACAAGAGAATGATTAGATCTTTTCAATTAAAAAACTAAACAAATGTCAAAATAAGCACCAGTCAACTTCCACTCAATGTAACAATTACTTGGCTAAAAGATGCTGCTCCACACTGTACACTGTACAGTCACTTTAACCTTCCTCTTGTGTTAGGTTTTTAGGTTTTTAATGCATAAAAGTACCACATAAATTTGTTCATCACATCAAGGCTTTTTGACTTTGTCAGGAACCTCTACTTAAACAAAATAAAACAAAAACTTTTTTTCCACAAAATTCTAAAATGCTCTGGTTAAAATTACGACATTTGTGGTATAATGATTAGAACAATAATTAGTTAAAACTGAAATCATAAGTGCAAAACCAACCTTTTCATGGATAAAGAAGCATAGCAATGTAACCAAGAGATGAGAAACAAATGGGATGATAAATTGTTTTTAGTGTTTTTTACAGCTGATTTAATACTCGGGTCAAAACCGACCCCAACACAAGAGATGGTAGCAGAAAGCTAACAAGAGGAAGGTTAAATTGAAGTCAAGGGGTATACTGACAAAAAAGGCCCAGGGGCCCACACCAAAAATATTAAAACCAACATTTTCATGGATAAGGAGACCTAACTATGTAACCAAGAGATGACAAACAAATTGGATGAAAACAAAAAATGTTTTTAGTGTGTTTTACAGCTGATTTAAGAAACAGGTCAAAAGCGACCCTAACACAAGTGATGGTAGCAGAAAGCTAACATAAGACGAAGGTTGAAGTCATTGTTTGAGTGTTTGTTTGCACTCTGAACCTGCCAAAGATCAGCGTTGGATACAGTATCAGGCACAGCTTTGGTTTGGCAAACACTGTAAAAACATAACTTTTAAACATGCTACAATAAGTCTGTGGCAAAATGGCAGACATTTCATAGTTGATTTGTTTAACAAGTTCATTGTGCCCCACAGCAAGTGAGGATTTGCATTACACCCCCTCCACACATACACACACACACACACCCTCCTCCTTCCATTTCCCTTTCCTCTCTTTGCCATTTGGCCTGCCATGAAGATAGACATCAGGTAAACACTGCTCCATGAAGAGAAGTGCAGATTGGACAGAGATGGAGGGGAGGCATGTGTAGGTGTTATGAACTTGTAAAGCCACACTGAACTTGAAACATATTCGACTGTGTGAGCAAAATATGCACAACGGTTGGCGGGCAGCTGCTGTTAAGTAAGACAACTCCACAGGATCAATCAAACAGCCTGCTGGCACATTAATCAAGTGAAAATGACCTCCGAGGAGGCCGCTGGAGCTCTGTCTGCTCTCACAGCTCTGGATGAGAGAGAGAGAGCCTCAAGTGTGGTATAAAAAATGTGCTGGCACTCCCAACTTTCCATTGTGCTTTTGTCTTGGACTCCTGCAGCTCTGAAGCTGCAACCCCGGCCTTCTCTTACATGATCGTTCATCTTCGCTGTAGGTTTGCACTTTTGCTTTGGAAAAGAGAGGAGAATACACAAGCTGCAGGCCTGTGGCGAAAACAAGTGATAAACAGTGCTGTTTATGCCCCACCACCAACGGCCATGCAGGAGTCTGAATGCCTGCTATTCAGTGGCTTTGACCAAAGCAAACACAGCACATATGACTGTGGCTCAAACATACAGCTGTAACTAGGTTACGGTGAAGTCACACCCCATAGTGCTCCTTTTTTGCTCAATAAATGCAGCCATAGGGTGGTGCTACAGTTATATCCAGTCCTAATGATAGCATCTGTCACAGTGCAGGCTGGAGGGGTGAGAACAGAGTCTGACAGTGTGAGGGGTTGTAAAAGTTTGTGCGTGTTGACACTCTATTAAAACACACAAGTGGTGACATTTGCTTCCTACTGAGTCATTCAGTGACACTGAGGCCCTGGACATTTGCAAAAAAGAAGCGCACAGGAATTCACCTAAATAAAGGAAGAGGAATAAAGGAAGCAGTCAGTTCAGCTTACCGACAGCCCAGTGTCATTCGCGGGATGAGGAGCGTCCTGGTGCGGTCAGCCGGGTTCATGCAGCGCCGGGTGACCGCTGGTTGAGACTGGAACGGCGGCCG
>OMNW01035773.1:0-10040 GCA_900303245.1 Selene dorsalis
CGCCCATGAAAAAAGTCCTCACTTCACTAGTCGTGTGTTTTAATGCTGATTGTTTCACTTTGTTTTTAATGAATCTGAGGTGGGACATTGAATCATCGGGTCATCTAGTGGGGGAAAGTTACAAGTACTTCTCTCTAAGTGTAGCAGAAAGGGTGGTCCTCACTTCATCTGCACACTTACCTGGAGCTCACTATGATGCCCATACAGGAATGTGTGTGTGTGTGTTTGTGTGTGTGTGTGTGTATGTTGTGTTGTTTTACACTTTTCCTGGAAGTTGTAACTGTTCCTGGTGTCAGAAAAAATGACAAGGACAAGTAACTTGCAGTGTAGTAAAACTGTATATCAGCCTGTTCCTTCTGCTTTTTTTCAACCCTTTTTTAAAGATTTTTCACATCTTAAGTTGCATTTTTGAACCCGGAGCTTTTGAGTCAGTATCAGAGGGGGACTGCGCGTGCTGTGATTTTGATTCTTTTGATTTTAACTTGGCATACAGTTGAACTCGGGCTGTTAACATGAAACACTATCCTTTCTCCTCAGGCATTCAAAGAGGTGAAGGTTACGGAGCTACGAGAGCATGAAAGACCATTCAGGAGTATATCATGGCTGTTCTACAGGCATAAAGTGTCTGCTTGTGTCGGCCTTGGATGGCACAGTGTTGTGCCTTAGCTCTGACACTGAACCTGCGGGCCTTATACAACCTGCTAAGTACTGTATCTGCTGTGCAGTTTAAAGGTAACACACTCTGGTCACAGTTAATACAAGTCACTTTAAGCAGGCTGTTTTTTCTACCGTCCAAAGATTTGTTTTCCGCTTGAACACAAAAGAATTACTGTACCTCTCAACTGTTTCTCTGTGGTAAAAGAAAAAGTGGCAGAGTGGAAAAAAAACCTATTAAAAGAAATTCACTGCAAAGAAGAGTATTCACTGAATCACATGTTTCCTTAAAATGAGTCTTCATCAGCATCAATTTCATGACTTGATGCAAGTGAAGAAGTTACACTTTATCTTTTTGGCCGCAGTATAAAATAGTTCACATGCAACTCGTGCCATGATTTCATCCTCTTGCAGTTGGTTAGAGACAAATCTCTGCTACATAGTCTTTGGTGTGTGGGCTGTATTTGCTGAATCCTCCAAGTCTGGGGAGAAAGTTCCTGACAGCAGCCAGTAGAGATAATGTGAGTAGGAAAAAATGGACTTAATATGAAGCGTAACAGACTGCAACAAAGTCAGTGGCTGAATTTATAGGAAGTTAGTTCATATTCACCAAGGATTTATTTACTTTTTATTGACTTGGTTGTGTGTGTTTAGGGTTGGGGTTTTTGGTTGTGTCAGCACATATATGCAAGCTCTGCCTCCAGAGTAATTTGTCCTTTTTTTTAACAATGCAAGATGGGGAAAAAAAACTCCCTCATAACTCAGCTTGCTTTGATTGATCTTAAAATTTTAAAATATTAATCTAGTGGAGAACTCTCTGGCTAATCTACATAGAAGGAAGAGAGACAAATAAAAGTCCACTGTAGTCATGAATCTGGATAATTTCTTTGGTATGCAAAGATTAATTCATGTGCCGAGAAGAAATGGGAAATAGAAAACAAGAGAGTGGTATCAATTCATGGCTGTATTTGTATTTCCTTTATTTGAAATGAGTGCAGAAAGGAGATCCCAAGGACTCCATAAGGTTTAAAGAAACTAGTAATAATTTTAAGACAAGCAAGTTCTTCCTTCAAGGCTTGTAATCTAAGTTAAGACTGAACACAGTTTAAAATTGCAAGGAGGAACAGTGCATGGTCAGCAGGATGCCAGATCAGAGGAATAGGTAATACCTCAGTGTCCACCTCAAGCCCTCTTTGACATATGGATGCAGATGGATGCAGCAGCTCAGACATGTGGCCTTTCGTTTATAGGCTGGCCTCTTTCCACCAGGTGACCAACTTTCCCATGAGGGTGCAGGCCTCATGACTGACTGGAGGCTACAATCAGAAGGGACTGGGAATTAAACCATCTAAAGAGGATGACCAGGATTGAAATGACAGGTGCACAGGTCCGTGCCACTTGAGGCTGCTCTCTTTCCTTTTATGAACGGACATTCCTGTGTATATCAGAGTTCAAGGCTCTCTCTCTCTCTCTCTGTGTGTGTATGTGTGTGTGTGTGTGTGTGTGTGTGTGTGCTGGCATGTCTCTCTCTGTACATCTTTGTGCTGTGCTCGAGTTTTTTTCTCGAGGACGGAGCGTCAGGGAAAATCTGGCAGTGTATCCTCTGGAAGTCACGCTATGGCTTAGAAGTAAACAAATATATAAATAACATCTAAAATTAACTTTGGTTAGAGGCTAAAATGAAGTTTGACGGTTGCAGTGCTCATTTAGTTTATGAAGAATACAACACTTTTTTCTTAATGAAAACGAGACCATTGAGAGTATTGGAACAGATGAATGAATACTGCAGTCACACATATTCTCTTCTGGAAAAGTGATTTAATACCTGTGCACAGCGACTCTTGGGACAGTTTGCGCTGCAAAGGATCCACTCGTTGGATCCTTCCTTGCTCAGGAGTCAAAGGACTTATTTCTTTGTTGCAGTTGACAGGTGCTTCCAAACAGGACAGACTTGTTGTCTGTGGCCTTCAAAGCGTTCACATAAGAGAGACCTCCCAGAGAGACACAGCTTCTACCTCCTGATTGGTAAAAACGGTTTTTATCTGCTATTCCTAAGGTGATTTAGGTGCTTGACCTGTTGCACTACTATATACTTGTAAGTTATGTGTCTGTCAGTCATGTTATCTGATGTCACCTGTTCTTGGAAAAACAAATTTATGGACGGACTTCAGCCACAATCCACCATAAATCAGACAGAAGCTGGCAACAAATCAGCCGAGAGAGACTACTGAAACACACAGGCAGCATGGTGTTTATAAAAAGATGAGCTGTCTTTTGTGTAGCAATGAATATGCTCCATGTCCATATCAATCATGCTCTTGAGTTTCCTTACATAGAGATCACAGTATTGATATAACGTGATAATAAAGCATCTCTTCTCAGACCAAACCCAGTACAGTACAGTATTTTAGTAGCAAGTAAATTAATCTACAGGTGTAGATGTGCCAGGTTACCACAACACACAAACACACACAAAAAATTCAAATGACGTCTCTTCTCTTCTTGTACAAAAGACTAAAACTAAAACCTGAAAACCTGCTGCCAAAACTAAACCTGCAAGGTTGACAGCTTAAGGGAAAATAAAGTTTCTTTTTCCTGGAAATGTCTTCAACTCAAAAAATGTGAGTATGAAAGGTCACTCCACTTTTTTGTCTCTTCTTGAGAGATGTGATTCTTTCGAATTTTGGCAACATCAGTGGGTTTCTGTCACATCTGAGATTCTCCTGGCTCTACTGAACAGAGAGAAATTTAAGAAGCTTGTGTGAAATTCTGATAATCACAGCCTTGAATCTCTCCATTGGTTTGCTTGTGATACAGTGTCAGCTAATAAGCATCTTCACTAAACTTAACAGAGCTTTTATCTCTGTTGAACGGCTCCATAACTCTCTTGTCTCATTTAAATGCAACACTGACAAATGTACCATGAACTTTCTTCAACGAGCATGAGAGTCGGCAGATTAACAAATAGTAGGAGGAAGCAACATTTAATCACATACTTTGCTGTGCTCCTTCCAGAGGAGTTATTGTCTTGTACATGGAATAAAACAGCGCAATTTAACGTTGAAATAAATGAAATTTGAGCTGTAAACAGAAGAAGCATCTCATCTGGTGGGTTTACAAGGAACAAGGAACATAAGAACTGCAGTCAACAGTTCCTATATGTTGAACATCAGCAAGTCTGCAACATGGAGGACTCTCTCTGGATCCATGAGGGGCTTTATGCCCCAGAAAAGAAGAAGAGCAATGTTGCATAAGACATGAAAGGAGCTTGTGCTTAAGCTTTAAGTGAAAAGGTTCTATACGGTTGTTGAACCAGAGCAGAGTCCGTCCTTTTAGTGCCTTTTGGCTGAATGGTAGAGCTCATTAGAAAGCTTCCTGAGAATATGACACTTCCACTTCCACTAGAACTTCCTCTGACCCTTCTTCACTTATTCTCCAATGAAACAATTAAGGGTAAAACATAATTTCTGCTCTTTTCCCAGATAGTGCCTCTTTTGAAAAACATTATAAGACTGGTAGAGAATGATGTCGAAATTCCATGAGCAAAAAAGGACGAAGAGGAGATCGAGGAAATTAAGTGAAGCATGGACAGGCTGGAAAGTACTGTATAATTAAAGGGCCAGTCTGTGGTCTAAATCTAAACCAAAGGGTGACTCCTCCACCGAAATTCAGCACACACACATACACACACAGAAAACGGAAACCCATAGAAAACAGGCCCATTGGTCGACTGTTCAAGCAACTCATTACGACCCATTAGTCAACCTCTGGTGGCTGGAGTAATTATGATAGGATCAACTATAACTGATGTTATAGAGCGACAAAGTCTGAGGTGGGAGTGGGTGAAGGGATCATCTGACTAAAAACTACAGTTGGACTCAGGAGACTGTTGCTCATGTCACGTTTCACACTAGCAGTGTTATTTCTTTAATCTGTGATTACACACCCTTAACCCTATCTTCATTATTGTAACCATGACAACGATTAGGTTTGCTGCGCTTCACACTGATGCACTCATTGATTCACCTGTACCTGATAACACTATGCTCTAGTATCCTTGTGCAAAACATTTCTATTATATGGAATTATATTTTTAATATGTTTATTGCTTTATTGTATTAGTGGATATTAATACTAGTGCATGTTGCACACTTTTTTTAATTGATGAAAGCTTAATCTGTAAACCAGTGATGAAACCATATGCAGATGAGGTTAGATTCACCTATTTATATGGAGACAAAGAAATGACATCATCTACATGATGCATGATCTCCATGATTTATACAACTGAGTGATTATTTTGAATCATCCTGAATCATCCGTTTACATTCAGTGCCAGGATTTGAATCTTGCAGATGAACAGATAATGGTAGAGATATGCTGCAGATTTTACTGTTTAATGTCATGAAGCAGCAGTTACCAGCTGCCACTTAGGGACTTTATCTAATGGAAAAGTTCAGCATCTTGAGGAAGAAAATAGCAGCAACAACAACACTCAGGCTGTGATTAAAATTCTCGACCCAACAGTGTGTAACTGCCCCCTTATATCTGATATCTGATAACGTTTACCAATCAGCCAGTTGGAGTAACAAAACTGATGAATTGGAAAGTTTGCCCGCTGAAGGCCTCTTGCATCTATGAGTGGCGTCACTGCAGCCGACTGACCATTATCTCTCAACAGTCGGGCCAGTTGTCGTGGTGATATTCAGCATCATTAAAGCCGCCGTGTCTCTGTCTTAACTGCAGCTAAGAGGCAAACTATTTGTCTCATCTAAAGTGCAATTGGTAAGATAATGATAAAGATTTTTTGTCACCATTATGGCCACGGTGAAGCTCAGTCCCTGTCACTGCCAGCCCCTCTGTGAGGCTGCCATTTCCCATGTGGACTTTTTTGCTGCAGCTAATGCTTTTTACCTGATGGAGGGAGGCTTGAGTGGGGTGGGGAAGTGGGGATGCTACACATGTGAAGGTTCCTGCTCTCTTCCCAGATCATTCACCTTGATTATGAGCCATGACAGGGTAAACACTTTATTGAAATCCATTCTGAATTGTCATATTTCCACCACTTCAGGGACTCCACACCGGAGCCTCTAAAGCTGTAATCTCAGTCATTTTTACAATTTCTTGTTAAATACACTTTTACATGAAGCCTCAAAGGAAAAAAAATGATAGTGCGACAGTTAATATTTTTTCCGGGTGTGATTACATCCTTTGACTTGAATCATTCTCTAAAATAATCCCAGCTCAAATACTCTTATTTTACATATATAATTGAATGACATATATCATTGAATGATGACTCACACACACTGTGGCCTGATGGGTGTATATTATTAAATAACTGCATGCCTGTTGGAGTGGCCTTACCATCATTTTAAATTGATACTAACAGGTAAAATAAAACTGTTTCACTGCCAGTAGCTTCAAGTATTCATTTAAAGGCTGTGGTCTGGCTGTGTTATGCTTTTACTATTTTACTTTTAGTTCAAAACTTAGACATGATTTTTGTAGCTTTGACAGAACCACATGATAGGGGCTCACAAAGCACAACCCTGAGGTCAGTAAACGGGCGATCAATCAGAGCAGGCAGACAAATCCAAAGAGCCAAGGTTAAACTCTTGATCAAAATTAAATTGGTCAAAAACACACAAGGAATGAAAAGAGAAATCACTGGAACGTTTGATACAAAGAATAAAGACGACCTTTCACATGACACAGGGAGGGCAGGACAATGAGACGCAGGTGCAACACATTAAGGGCTGCACTCGACAATCACATGGGCAGGAAACACAAGGCAGCAGGAACTGGAAATCTGGCAAGAAAGGAGAGCTTAGACTCACACCAAAATAAAACAGAAAGTTAAAACCAAAAAAAGAAACAGAAGGTGGCCTAAATCAGGAGAGGACACGGCACATTTCTATTGCTGAAAACAATATATTCACCAAAATAATGAACCCAGAGATTGATCTACACTGTGTAAAAACAACCCTGTTTACGACACATTATGTTTATATTTGATAAATTTTCGACAGCAAATATGTTTTGTAGGATGTATAATTGAAAACATGTTGTGAATTTATGTATTTGTTAAATATGTTGATATAGAAAGTAAGTGAGCCTGGTTTAATATACAAATGTCCATAGTAGCCTCAGACATCAACATTTAACCAAACCCATGACCTTTCTCTAACCTTAACCAAAAAGCTCCTGTTGCCCAAACATAACCACAGACGGGTGTGACGTGTGTTTTGTATGGCCGTCATCCACCAACCACCATGTGGCAACTGGCTGCTATTGATAAATGTGTCACTTCACACTGTCAAAAAATCATCGCCTGAGCAGAATCCAGTCGACAATTACTTTGCCATCACAACAGTGTAAGTGTATGTTGTGTCTCGGACTTCGCTTTGCTCCTGGAACTGCTTCAGTTCTTCATGACACGAGTACCCTGAGATTTTGGAAACCTTCCTTGGAGATTCTGCTCCATGTTGACATGATTGAATCACATTGTTTGTTGGATGCACATCCATGCTGTCCACATCCTGCTCTACCCCTTCTCAAAGATATTGTTCCTGATTCCCCTCTTGTGTCTTGTGTTTCTCTGTGATTGTTATGCCCCCTTGAGGTCTGGGGGATGCGGGGAGTAACATGTATGGATGCAGGGAAAGGAAAACTGAGAGACTGGCCCACAGATTGACAGCACACACACACACCTGGTACAGCACAACACTACAGCTGTAACAATGACATATTGTTTTATCATGTGTTTGTGGCTACATATGGAAACATGGTCAGCAACAAGACAAACATAGTCTGCAACCTGATGATAGATTGATATCACGGCATCATCTGCATCAACAGAAATCCTGATTATTCCGACCAGACTAACTTCATCCAGTGTTCAGCTGTCCAATTTTGGTGACTCTGTACCCATAGCTTCACATTTCTGTTGTAGGCTGTCAAGAGATTTGACATGGTCTTCTGCTGTTGTAGTCCGTCCACCTCAAGGTTCAATGTGTTGTTCATTCAGAGATGCTTTTCTGCTCGCCACAGCTGTACACAGTGGTTATCTGAGTTGCCATGGCTGCATAGCATATCTCTCTGCTTCAGCCAGTCTGGCCATTTTCCTTTTACCTCTCTCATCAACAAAGCGTTTCTGTCCTCGCAACCACTGCTCAGTTGATGTTTTTTTTTTCTGTCTTTTCTTTGGCACAATTGTTGTGGTGCCTGGAAAAAAAAAACCCTGCAGATCAGCAGTTTCAGAAATACTCAAACCCAGCCTTCCTGGTTCCAACAGTCCTGCGATAGTCAAAGTCAGTTAGATCACATATTTTCTCATGTCATTTGTTTGACATTAACTGAAGTGTCTGACCTTTATCTACAGGATTTTATGTACTGAACAGCTGCTAAATTATAATTGCATTAGCAGGCAAGTGTTCAGGTGTTCCTAATAACATGCTTGGTGATTGTAACTGGGAAAACACTTTAGTTGCACATAAAAATAATTTCTAGCATCTATACTTTATATTAGTCTGACTAATTGTTTCCTGCCCCCATTGGACTTTTGGATTTTCAGTCATATTGAGCTATGTTTAATAGTTACTTTGGAGAGAGTGCATTGTTTTCATAACTAGGTATAATAACATCTGTAAAGCCAAAGCTTTCATATATTGTAATAAAACACAACATGTGGGTTTAATTATTCCAAGAAGTTTGTACATATAATCATCAGTAATGGGTGAAATTGTCAGCCTAGTTGAAGAAATACATGTTAATTAATTCTAAGGGAATTACTAATAGGCTCCTGAAATAGCAGAGCAATAATCAAGGAACAGTTAAGTACTGAAAAGTAGAGTCGAGCAGTTATCTCAACAGGGAGGTCTTGACTTGTACATTCAGGGTTGGTAACTGTCTTTCCCTTTATTGAACAACACAGAGAAACTTCATTTACAGCTCCTTAACATCCCCAGTTTTCTCCACTGGGGAAAATGGGCACATCACCACACTGAGAGGGGAAGGGAAGAACCAATCAGTCAACTCCCGGGCACCTGTCCAGCCTCAGCTTAATTGAGATGGGTTTCAATGACAGAGCATTAGGTTACCTTGACATCCTTTGCTTGGTGGCAATTCTGTGTTGTTTGCCAGGTAAGCAGCAACCCTAGTCACGTAATTGTGACCAAAGTCATTCTCCCCTCCACCATAACAGTATACTGACCTATTATGCATTATCACATTAAACCCATTGGTCATGTCTGTGCAAATCAATCCAGTTTAGAAATTTAATCTGTTGAGTCTGGTGGTCTGGGACAAGGCGAAACCTGCAGAAGCTTTAACCACATTGGTTATGTGTGCCTATTAAAGTTTAATGGTCATGGAAGCTATTGTATGGCCCTATGCTTTAGTCTGCTGTTATTGTGTACATGTGTCACCCCGTGATGCCTCGCAGCCAAACACTGCAAAGAGGAACATTAAGGAGACATTAGAGAGTCTGTTTGCCAGGTGCTTTGCTTCAAATGTCTTTTGTCCATTTTTTCTTGTCATGAAACATGCAACACAGTAAGTGGCTCTTATTGCAAGAAGAACGTTTCTTTAGTTTCATTAGATGGAGCAGAATGGTTGCTTATCTCATGCCAGGTGCTAATGCGAAGAACAAAGCTTTATTGTTACTGCACAGTCCTAATGACTGTAATGTCTCTGCTTAATATGGAACATATTTGCTTTTATTTGCATATTTGACAGGTACTGGTCTGTCTAGGATATCAAAGCTAAATTCACATAAAGTAGAACTTCAGAAACATCAGCATATGTGTGTGTGTGTTTTTTCTCTCTCTCTCTCTTTAGTCAAGCCGAACTTCTCTCCAAACCCATATTATTTCTGAACAAAATCATAACAGAGTGTGAAATTACCCTGAGGCCCTTACTGTCTGTGTTCTGGGACTGAGCAGGCATTTGAGGGCACTGGTGCATTCTGAATGGCTGCATGCTGGGCCTGTGCCATCTCCGAGGATTACATGAATTAGAATAAGGTTTGCTGAAGATATCCTGCACACTGAAGGAAATTCACACGATAAGTGTTTTTGCTCAGTCGGTGCATTTCGGTCCAGAGTAGATGACACAGTTGCCGAGCATGTCGTGCGTTGTGTAATGACCCAAATGAAACATAGTAAACAATACACAACATCTGAGGGAACTTTGTGCTTAAAGGTCTGATCAGAGGTCAGACTACAGGCTATGTAAAAACTCCCTTTCAAACAAACACCAACACGGCATAGTGTTCTTAATGTTCATGGGAATACTGAGTACAGTTGACTGCTTTTGTAATTCGGGAGAAAAAAAACCTAAAGATCTTTTTTTTTTTTTTTTTTTTTGACATTTTTTTGTTTTTT
>OMNW01035773.1:23063-47869 GCA_900303245.1 Selene dorsalis
CGGGGCCAAGGGTTTTTTTTTTTTTTTTTTTTTTTGTGTGGCTTTCTGTCTTGTTAAATTAAGATTGGGAAGTATTTTACATCCTGATATACACCTAAACATAGATGAGCTAATGAGCTTTAGCATCACTGCACATTAGAATCACCAGAGGTGACAGATTAATACATAAAGGACTGAAATCTTAAGTAACTTTGTCACCACCGAAAACTGTGCTACATATTACATTGAAAGCCAATTAACTGCATTTGCTGGCTCTAAAGGATGTTATAATCAGCACTTTTGTACTCTGCCCATTTTTCATTCCATTAAAATGTTGAGGTTTCTTTTTCTCCTGATCATTAAAAAGGCTGTTTCTTGGCTGTGGTATGTACTTAACTGGTGATTTAAACGGTTTTGCTGTCTTGCTTTGCTGGAGGTTGGAGTCCAACTACTGATGGTGTGCTGATGGCCCAGTAGTGAGAACAAAATGATGCAGGCCCTACTCAACATAGCCTTTGGGGAAACTATAGGACCAGAAAGAAAAAAAAACAAGGCAACTCCTGTGTTAATGTGCTTCCTGTGCAACACACAGGAACCAACAGACTTGAAAAGAGGCAACACCATCTGTGCCCACAGATTCAGGAAACTATACGATTATAAAAACAAACTGCTAATTATTTTCAGTTTATGTTGTTGTACAGTTATTTGTATGCATCTGTGTTCATTCTTGTATAAAAACAGCTTGTATGTGTCTCCTGTTACTAAAAAACTAAGTGACTGACCAACCCTCATTAACCCTTCCATGACATGACAGAGGAGTCCCTGTTGTCAATGACAGTCACAAAAATGGAAATGTTGTAAATCACTGTTAAGTGAAATATTTTAGGATTAGGGCTAGGTACGGTTATGTAAGGTTAGGGTTACTTAGGGTTAGAGTAATAATAATAATTTTCTTAACTTTAAAAATATCTGTCATGCAATGTTGTGACCTGCTCCAGGATTCAGCCTCCTGAGAACAGAACACTTAAAGTGTCACACACACTAAAGGGACAAACTTGACATCATTTTTTAGTGCACTGTTTTCCCCCTTCAGTATCATTTTCAACATATTTTTTGAACGAATAAAGCAACAAATTTATTAAAAGCAGCTGAGTCGCCAGGGGGTGTCTGGGGGTGGATGGCAGCCATAAAAAGTGCAAACTGACACACCAGAGACTGAGGTTAACATCCAGAGCCCTGTCTAGGGGGAGGACAGGTGGACGCACCAGGAGTGGTGTCTCTTTCATCATAGCAGAGATCATTGAAGGTCTACTGGCCGACCCTGTGTGTGCTAAACAGTAGCGCTGAAGGGGTCCTGACCAAGTGCCCATGTGTGGTGGTTTGGAAGTGAGTCTGCCCTGTCACGAGAATAAATTATACCCAAAGACGTTAGGCTGACTGCTATAAGACAAGCCCCTGAGTCACTGGTATTAACCAATGACCTTATTAAAGCTGAAGCAGATTTATGGTCATTTTGTACAAGACAGTAAAAAATAACTTACTGGTCTTTTAACTCTCACACTCAACTGTCAGCCAAGGTAAAAGCTTATTTGCATCCTGACAGACACTCAAACACATCTTTCCCTCTCCAGTTTCCCCCCGCTAACATGTTCTCCACTTTAAATAACTCCAAAAACTTTGAGTGTCGTTGAGAGAATGCTGCACCGGGTGGGAGGTCTCCTATTTTAATGAGATCAACTCAATTATCAACAAATGGAGTGACAGTGTCTGTAGAAGCAAAGGTCACACTGAATGGTGCACACAAGCACACCCATAGTCTTCACATAATGGGAAGGAGAAGGCGGGAGGGGGGCTGTGTGCATCTCTATTTATGCTGCATTGCTGTTGCCTAGAAATTGTACGTCGATACAACCAGACAGAGTTGGTACACTGGGAGGTGCATAAGGGAACTGGGGACAGCTGAGTGGGTAGGTGAGTGGGCCAGAAGATCTCTAGAGGGAAGGCTTAGCATGAAGCATGTCCAAAATCCATTTACACACTAATTGTAAGCAGGTTATGAGTATGTAGTGCATTCACACTGAAAAAATTTACAAAGTGAAATGCACTCTCATAAGTCTACATCCTAAATATCTCTCATTTTGCTGTGTCTATGAGGTTTATCTGTCATGTTTCAAAGTCACAGCTTGATTGATGTCTAAAAATGTAAAGTAAGTAATAGAAAATAACACTGTGAGGGTCAGTCGAGTACATATTATGTAGATTTAATACTGAATGTACGGATTAAAGACACACCAAAAAAGGAGATTCAGTGTGAGGCTCGAGAGAGAGAAGAGGGGATACGACAGGTTCATGATTACAAAGAGTTCAAGAGTGTGACAGACTGAGAAGAAGAAACAGGCTCTGGCATTGAAACAGGAACAAGCTCAGATCAAGAGACAGGAACAGGTATAAGATCAGAAACAGTGTGTGATACAGGTGCTGATACAAAAACAGACACAGATACGGCCTCTACCACAGATCCCAGTCACTTGCCGCCAAGAAGCATTGAAGGTGGGCAGTAGTTTCTTGTTCTTGCCAGGGACTGCAGAGGTACAAATGGGTCTGTCTCTCTAAGACATACTCAAAGTACTCCTGCAAGTGTAAATATGTAAGTAAGTGGACTGTGGAAGAAGCCATTACAGGGTCTCCCTTATGGTAACGACATCTGTCCCCTGTGGTAATGGCATCTGAGGTAATACCGAAATTACACTGTAATTAGCCATCTCATTAATGCGACAGCAAGAAAGTGGCTCCAGAGATTTGAAGAGACAATAGACCATAGACAATCAGTTCACAGACAATCATACAGAGGACCTGAGTCGAAGCCCTTAAAAACAAACACAGATTTTTTTCAGATGTGTTAGCTGTTAGCTGCTACGGTGTTGTTCTTCTTCTTCTTCTGGCACCCTTTTAGCAGCATGGGGAATTATGGTGATTTTTACGTACGCCCGGTAAACAAAGACAGGTACAATTTGCAAAGTGCATAAAATTATATCTGTTTTTATCTTCATATGAGACAAGAGAAGTGACAGGTGGAAATGTGATGAAAGAAACACAGTCAGGTCCTGATAATTCAAGAACAAATATACAACTTGAAAGGCAACAACCTGCCCAAAAACAAGGGAGAAAGGACAAAGGACGGACATTGTCAGTCTTTGTTATGTTACATTCCCCACAAATGTTGGAATTTGTTATTGTTGTTGATTTGCTGCTGTGTTAGATTGTATTATATTGTAAGGTGACCCTGTTATTGTAACCACCCACTGTAATTTATGCTTTTATAAATCTTCATTTACCTCCAGGCTCCTTTAAAATTATTTGTTTTGTTGTATTAATTGGCAATTTCTACAGCAGCACATTGGTCTAATTTGAAAGAAATGAGGGGTCATTTGATTCTCCTTGGGGTTTACTAAAAATGCAAATAACATAGCAAAGAAAATAGTGCTAAAATTACGCAACACTGCTGTGTTCACCAACAAACACATTTATGTGCGTGTGTTTACGAATGCCTCGGCTGTGAGTAGGCACATTCAGAAGTCCAGCTGTGAATATGAGTTCTCACATGCAGAGCGTCTGAAGTGATGAGTGACAAATATCAGTTTCATAGAAAACATCATTTCACATAATGACGAATGCTAAATTTGTGTATTTTGACTTCATATTGTCTAGAGAGCTAAATCATCAGAGATTGCTATCTAACATCATCAGCTGAGATGTTTTGTTGTCTTAACATTTGCGTGGGAGGAACATCACACCAAATCACACAATATCACTGAGACAAACAATAAACTATCCAGATCTGTTTATGTAGCACACATGACTTGGTGTCACTTTAGTGTTGAAGATGTGACATTTCAACTGCCTGGACACGGTACATGATAAAATGCATACCTGTCCTCATTTACCAAACCCAGTGAGGGGAGATGAAAACATCAATGCCTTAATTTCTGCAGGCACAGCCCCAGTACCACATGGTATTCCTCCGTCACTGTAACTTTATGTCCTTCCACTTGTCTGACAATGGCTCTTTTGTTTGCAGAACTGTGTGACTAGCATTGCACAGACCGACACACTCTCCCTGCATGGTATACTGTTGGGCAGATGAGGTAATCCACCTAGTCTGCAAAAGGTTGCTTATTCAGGTCTCTCACAACAAAGACACCCACTCTATCCCTGTATATACATATGCAAACCTTCTCCAAGGACATCCTTTCAGACCGAGCAGCTATTATGATTACTGCAGAGAAAAAAAGCTGTGTGCAAAACTATGTGTCATTATATCACCCAGTGTGTCTAATCAGTCTTCTTTCAATATTGTCCGACTGTCTATAATGTCAAACAATAATCTGTAATAATAAGCA
This sequence comes from Selene dorsalis, assembly GCA_900303245.1. Classification (NCBI taxonomy): domain Eukaryota; kingdom Metazoa; phylum Chordata; class Actinopteri; order Carangiformes; family Carangidae; genus Selene; species Selene dorsalis. The sequence goes on from OMNW01035773.1 coordinate 27,443, forward strand.
GTAATCTGCAACAAACCTTCAGATGCAGCTGACTGGATTTTCATACCTACAAACTACATCATGTTTTCCTTTAGGTATTTTTCCCTCTTCTCTAGGCCAACGCTGCTCTACATTGTTAACAATTAGTTTGCGCTGCACAGCATGTACTGCAGTATAATCTAATCCTACTCACAGGACCAGTGTTTAGTCTGAAGCACTATCATGAGCCTGCTGACAGATCTGTACCCAAGGCTTCAATTTATCAACGTGAAGTGAAAAGTATCTGCTTCATCTGAATTGATTCACCTAGTGTGGGGAATATACAAATACCAAAAAAAAAGCCTCTCTGATACTGATTAACTACATTTCTTTTATTGTTTTTATTTAATCTACTGCACTGATCCGTGACCGAAGATGAATTGAAATGTTTACCGGCAAAAATACATTGTGAGTTTAGCTCACTCCTGAATGCATCATCATTCATATCTCCATCTGTGATCTTGACCTGACAATAATCTGAATGGATATATCTGAGTGCCGTAAATCGTTTGGTCCAGTGGACCCAACCGACCACTGCCTCCTGAAGGTATAGAGTTATTCTGTTGTGCAATAGCTTATCTTCCCACCGATGGCCTCATTTGCTGTTGGAGGTCACACAGAGACATCAGTAGAAACAAGAGATTTTTTTTGTAGTTGCCTTAAATTACCCATTAAAAGACAAAGAAAACCACGAATCAGGTTATCTATTACCATGATCTCATACATTTGCTGTTGACCTGATTTTGTCCTGTTCCAGTTTTGTTCCAAACGTCACAGCAACAGTCACCCAAAGACAGTGTAAACACCAGGCAGTGTGAGTGATGATACACTCACTGACTGTTGCACTTAAGTGTCTTTGACTGGGGGATGAGACAGCTTAGCTCCATCAGTGACTACGGATCTTTGGACTGATGAGAACACAGTTGAATCAGCAAAGTGTCTTGTGATTTCTACCTCTCTTTGTCACTGTGGGCTGCTTTTGCCAATTGACTTTCAAAGCTCTGTTGTTACAGAACTACTTCTTTCACCATGCAGTGCCCACTCTGACTTAAAGGAAATCTTGATAACACTGATGTCCATTGACTAGTTGCACTTGTACATCTTTGCCACTTCATGTTAAGCCACATCTCCTATATATATCTTTTATAATCTAAAATGTTTTAAGTCAGTGTCTAGTGCATGTTTTTTAACTTAGTTTTGTGTCAAGTTTAAGACTGATACCATCACCTGGTATCAGTGAATGTTTTTTTTTTCTGAGTCTTGAATTTCAATATATACTCTTTGCAGTAAAGAAGTTTTAACATGGTTTGGAGTCTTTTTCCTTTTCATCCTGTGTTTGCTGTGTTTTTGTGGAGCTGTGATATTACTCGATAGGCATCATTTTTGCATCATCATTTTCAATATACTATAGATGGCAGATATCCTTAGTAAGATATATCTGCATATAATTCAGAGTTTTTATACTTTTCACGAGTTTTCTGGGAGATCTTCATCTTAATTGAGGTCACGCCATAGTTTTAAATTTTCTTGTGTGCATAGGAGGGATTTGTTCCCGCAGCTTTGCCATGCAATGCCATGGAAAATCTACTCAGGGCCAATCAGGCAGACAACCTAAATAGCAGTGGATGCCTGTGTTGCAAAAGCCTGGGTTTATTTCATCTCAACAACTTGTTTAGTTGCTAAAATGAATAATATAGAGTCTATGAATAACATCAGGTTAAACACATCTTGATTTCAGGCTTTTCAAATGTTTCACTTTTCTCTTCGTGTGTTTATGAGTTTTAGAGTGATAAAAGATACTGTCAAGAGTTCAGTTTTCATAAAGCATTGAGAACTCAAAAACCCATGTTAAAAGATTGTTTCCATTACTAGATTTCATACTGATCCCCAGTGTGGGCTGAGACATCATCCATGAATCTCAGTGAGTAAAGCTTTGAAATTTTTCATGTGTTGATAGGCTCTTGATGAAATAACCTTGAAGGTGGGTGCAGTGGGGCTTGGGCTGGAGATGTAGGCCAGGGAAGTCATCTGAAGGCACATGAATTAATTTTTTGCCGTCTCTAGAAAGCACACATCTCATTTTCATTTGACTTTTTGTTTACTAATACATGCAAGGTCTGATTTCTGACTGTCACTAATTAGCTTCTTTCTTAGCAAATTTTGCAGATACATGTCTGCATAATGCAATTTTGTGCTCACGTTCTATGAGAGAGGTGCAACATACTGTTTACCATAATCACTGTCTCTGAGGATTTGCTATGCATGCATTTTCCAAGCTGCATTTGTTATTTCTCATGTTTTCTTTTGTTGTTGTTTTTTGTCATTTCCTTCACAAAGGTGGAAAATTCTTTGACCCTTTAGTATTTTCATGGCTGCTCACTGTCAGACGTAAGCTATTTTTATAACCATAATACACCAGATACAGCTTGCGCAGTATGTTTTATGGGGCTTGGCTTTGACTTGTTAGCTGATTAAATGCATGAACAGATGTAATATATAGTATATTGTTTACCTAAATGTCCATATGCAATATAATAAAGGACAGATGAATCATGGAAGGAAGATAAAAACTATTTATTGTTTACTCAGTGTAAAAATTGTCCTTCATGTTTGTCACTTGAGTCTCACTTATTGTATTAGTATTTGGGGTCAGGCATTCGTTAATGTTCCACGTAGCTGGGACTCACTTCCAGGCATTTTGAATAAATAACTGGTTTTCAGCTAAAGTTTTATCCCATCTGCACAACAGTCATCTAAAAAAATATTCAAAGGGGACTTAAACCAAGCTCTCGCCAAGTCATTTAGAAGCTTCTGAAACCATTTTCTGTTGTAATTCCGTCTGTGAAAGCAATAATTATTCTCAATTAATTACGGTTTCAGAACCAAAAGCTTTGGGATTGTACATTAGTCTGTCAGTTTCTGTGGTCCTCTGATTTCCTTATTAAGCCTGTTAGATCTAAATTGCTGCACATACGAAGCCTTTTGAGAAAGTATGGCAAAATGAGACCCTTCACCTTGGGCTGATGGGAGAAATGAATCCTGGACACGGTCAAAGCTGCATTTGATTGATGGGTTAATTGAAGATCAGTATATGTGGCTGCCACAGTGTGGGAGCGTTCAGAACAAAACATGTTTCTCATATGATATAATACATATCTACACTGGATCTTTTTCTCATGCATTTCACAAGAATGATTTCAACAACTCTAACTCAGCAGTGTCTCTTTTATACCAATAAGGGGCCTGAGTACATTTTGCAATTATATCACCCAGAATGCAAATTAAAGACAGAAATGGGCAATTACTTTTCTTTCTTTTGAATCTGCTGATAATGAGGAGATAGAAGTCGCCTTGTCTTATATGCATATGCATTGTCCTGTAATCAATCTGCTCAGCGACCTGAAAAAGATGCACAAACTGACTGACCAATCAGGTGGTGGCAGTCCTGTTAAATTTTCATACATACATGCTCTGCCCATCTGATGGATTTCACTGTTACTTGTAACCAGAGGCAAAAGCCATAACGGATGTGATGCATACCAGCTGGACCCGAATATGCAATGATGTACAAGGGGCCAGCACCTGTCCGGGCAAAAAGGGTGATTACACAATGGAGGACCGACTGCTACGCACCTGATGTGCCTGAGAGGGAAACAGGCAGCACAGGTGTGTGAGCCTGAGCATGAAGGAGAAATGCAGATATTTCCTGTGGATGATACGAAAGTCTCCATCCTATCTGTCGTATGTGACTGTGGTCCAGTTGCAAGGATGGTCTGTCAAACATTTAAACGCCAAAGCACTTACGTGTGATCTGTAAACAATTTCATTATACACTTCATATGTGTCACATTCAAACTGCACTTCATTTTTTGAAGGTCCAGTGTGTAATATTTGGGATTGTTTATTGGCAAAATCTGAATAAATTACCCATGAATATATTTGTATAAGTGTATAATCGCTATAAAATAGAATTCATTTGGTTTTTGTACCCTTACAGTTATTCTTTTATATATACATATAGCAAGGGTCTTACTTTAGAGAATGTTGCCATCTTGCGCCGCCATGTTTGTATGGCCGCGAGTTTTGCAAGTTTTGCTCACATAAATAAACCAATGAAGAAGAAAGTGGAGGGTAAGAAGAAGGAGGAGTTTAGTTCTTCACCTCATCGCTCGATGCTCCTGAAATACTCCCAGTCGTGGAAGACGCCATTTCCGCACAAGATTTTTTTGTCCTCGGAGGCCACCATCCCTTTGCTGACGGGAGGGGTGAGCGCGAGCGAGCAAGTGAGCGCTGCAATCTAGAACCTGAATGCTAGATGTCACGGTTTTCCCCCCATTTTACACACTGGACCTTTAAATCTTAAACATGCTTCCTGTGACAGTTGTGCTAGACTGAATAGATGATGGGAAAAAATAGAGACATGCCAGCACTCACACTTGAATAGTCTTATATTTTAATATGAGGCAAAAAACAAAAGTGTTTCAGTTGTAAGCCGTCATCAGTGTGTACCTCCTGCAGAGAAGTCTCAGTGATGGCTTTCTTCCTCAGGAACATGGCTATTTCCTCCTCCAATGCCTCCATCACAGTATGGTCGGAGAGAGCCGTGTGGAAGACTCACACCCAAAAGGGATGATGGTTGACAGGTTGAATTGGAGTGCACACGGCCTCCTCTCTTCAGTGTCCTGTCTGTCCAAGGGGAGAAAGTCACTCAGAGCCTCAGTCACACAAAGTGACGCTCCGAAAGTGGATGCACAGCGGGGTCATGAGTTTAAAGCTCTGTGCACCCACCTGCCATCTTCCTCCCACTGAGGAGGGACACATGGAGGCTCTGCCATGAGGGTAGAGCAGACAGAAAGAAACGCTTCATTTACCTTTCTCCCCGAAGCACAGTCAGTGGAAGGAAATGAGGAAGTCACCGTAACAGAGGATTAATTTCACACATCTCTCATTGCAGGTTAGATCTTTGCTTCCGATTGAAGGCGACAGAGGCACCCATGGGTGCAAAGGGTTCTCCATTGTAAATATTAACCTAATTTGAGCCGCTGCTCGTACTCTGACTTGTACAGCACACACAGCTCTTCTGCAATTGATAGAGGGAGGCCTGAGACAGTCTGAAGGCCCAGTCACATTGCCATTCATCACAGGGAAATTGCTGAGGAGAATCAGTTCATTTTGGTTGAATCACAGGAATCAAAATAAATTTATACTGTGCTCTATGTCAGCCTATATATGCTGCCTTTGGGTCAAATTATATAGATATAGTATATTATATAGTAGTATATAGTATATTATATTATATATAAATGTTTTTTTTCTCTGTCTCTTCTTTCTTGTACTTTCTTTTAGTCTTTTTTCTTGCTTTTAAGAGTATAATGTTTCCAATTTTTACTAGTTTGGGTTTTATTTAATTTTTTGAAAGTTATGTTTTCTTTCGTTTCCAAGTCTTACTGTTAAATGTTTTGTTTTTATGTAAAGCACATTGAGTTGCCCCTTGGTATAAAATGTGCTCTATAAATAAAGCTGTCTTTCCTTGCCTTGCCTTACTTAAGTGAACTTTAATATGCAATGACACTAACCAGTTCTAAAGTGTCTTGACAGTGCTGAACTTTATGGGAACAAAGAAACATCAAGAGTCAAAATTTGATGAAGTTTTCATATTAGCTTTGTCACACCATCTAATTTCATATAACCCTGCTCTGTGATAATATAAATTACTTCACGGAAAAAAAAGTGTCATGGTCACTGAAGTCTGGCTGGTGACAGAGAATGCAAGTAGCTGCTTCTTCAGTACACCAAGCTTCCTTCACCAGCTACTCTGTAACAACGCATGAATGAATCTCACTGTGAGACTTTCTAATCTGACCAGGCTGCCACTTTGCTGCAAAACTGAACTATTTCTTCTGACTTGAACTCAGTCTCCTGATAGATGAGAGGGCTGAGGGAACACATTAAAGGCTCGACTGCTAGCTTCTGTTGCTCTTCGAGCATTGTTAGTATAGCAGCCTCTCCTGTCTCTCTTGAAAAGAGATAGACCCCTGAATGTATCCTCATTGGGTTGAACTCCTTTGTCCCACTGCCAGGTGTCGACTTCGCAGTTGGGAGCTTAATGGTTAGAGGCAAAACCTGTTCTCTACTGATTTTAGGGGGAAATGTGGTGCCATCTGGGGACAAACTCTGGGGGAACATATGTACACAGCACATATGTTTACCGCATTTACATTACAGTGCGTGGCTAAGGAGGCGTTCAAGACCCTGTACACCCACACAGATGTTTTTAAACTTCTGTTCAGGTACAACAGAGTTAAGAGGGGAGTCATGGGAGTGCTAACACAATCCTTAGAAGAATCGTGCTCAGTCAGCACAACTGAAAACACCTGTGTTGGTGTACCATGACCGTGTATCCATTGTTCAAGGAACAGGCACTTAATATGTCAGTACTATCTTTACCACATGTATGCACGTTTATTTTCTGCTACAGATTACAGTGAAACCAAATGAGCTTGAAGTGCAACCAAATATAAAGTTGTCTGCTATTGTGATGTAAATGAGGGATGGAGTCGGAGTGATTGTTTTGTCCCCTGCTATCCCCCAGTTTAATCCACAAAAGACATTTCTGCTCACAGTCACTATAGTGGTGGAACTAAAAGGGTTTCCTGTTTGTTTCTACAAGGAATGGGATTAGACTCAAAAGTGACCACTTAACCACACACTTCTTTAAATGACACACATAACATCACAAACAAGGCCCAAGTCACTGTGGAAAATCAGTTTTATCATGATTCACATGCATCATTTTTTTTTTTTTTTTGAAAGCACAAACATTTTCAGCCCAGTTTACTCATCACAGTGAATATCAAAATATTAAGTTTGCTTCTCTCAAGCAAAACAGTTATTTAGTGTAATGAAAAGGGGGTGCCTCTGGGATCATGTGGTGGGACTTTTGATGACACAAATAGAGGAGATATTCGCCAATAGGATGTTTCAAGGTCCACTACTATTCACTTCTCTCACAGACAGTTGAATGAATGCTAAACCCGGCACCTGCATCCTTTGTGACCCTTTCAGATATGTAGAAAAACAAGTGCAGAAAGACTGATTGAAATATTGCAATAAAGGTAAAACAACACACACACACACACACACACACACACACACACATTCTTGTTATTTTCACACAGAAAATCTTCCAAAGAAACACAAACACAGCAGCTACATCTCTACATCTGCTGGGGGCCTCGCTCTGCAGTGATCCAATTCTTTTTAAACAGAGAGACTTTTCTTTTGCAACTTCCTAACAATGCTGAGTGTGTTTCAAAACTCTACAGAGTGGGTGCTAAAACAAAAAAAAATCTTTCTCTCTCTATATATGTACATATATAACATATATAAAATAGTGAAACTTCAGTAAAGGTGCCATGCTTCAACTTGGTTTTCCACAGTTGCATAGCAACAGTGAAGGCTGAGACTCGCACTTTCCCCTAAGAACTCCTATTTGGAGGAGAGGTTTTGTGGGAGCATTGTCGAAACCTTTTGTAATGCACTAAAAAGACAGACAGGTTTTCTTTTTTCAAAGAAAATGTTAAGAAGGTCTTAACATCCCACTGAACAACTTTGGGAAATAAATAAATAAAAGCTTTAGAAAAGATGCAGTAAGAATTATTACATTTTGATCTCATTCACACATACCATTCACAACAGGGTTTTATGTTTTAGCAGTTTGCCGTGAATGTAGAGCCCACTGGTTAACCCACATAGTCGTCCAGAGTGAGACTCGGTGCGATTCTCTGTGTTATATATTTGTTCCCAGAGTAATGCATCAGTGTGTGGATAATGAGCGGCTGACTGCTGAAGAGCATAAATTTAGTCTGGAAAATATTCACACAGAGTCTTAACACTAAATTGTTTTTCTGCCTGTGAAAATTTCTCTAAAAGCCTGTTTGTGCCCTTTCCCCCCTCTGTTTATACCTACAAGGGCAAATTGGCCAGAGGCATCTTGAAAGTACTGAGACCTGGGGCTCATTATGGCTTTAGATGATGCAGTCATTTAAGTCCAGCAGAGTCTTCTCACCATGAAACCAAACGGGTCCTCCAGATGGCTCTCCAGCCTTTACCTGCCTCTTCCTGTGCATCTCTCAGCACTTCTACAGGAGGTGGGAAACAGGCCAGAGGGCTGAGTCTTTCCAGGAAGAAAGGAAATAATCAGCTGTGGAGTTCAAGTCTAAGACCATCTTATCTGAGACTATACTAAGAAACCACTTAAGGTAAACAGAGGAAGGAGGAATCACTAAACCCACATCTAATGAAGACTATAAACTTAATAATGTAATGACCCTCAGTCAATATACAAGGTCATTTTTGATCTATATGTAATAACACAGAATGACCTCATAAAAAGCTGAAATTGCTTTCACATGTTTCAGATATTTCAAGTTAGAAGCAATAAATCTGGTCTCTGAGTTATTGAGCAGATCTATCTATTTATCTCTCCTTTTTTAATCTATAATTGACTTTGCATAATTTCCAAAATTTTATTTCCATCCTAATCTGGAATCTTACATCAGCTAACCCTTTTGCTTCAGCGTTAATTTTACTCTTGTTTCATAACTACTATTCATAAAAGTACATGTGCAATGTATCAGAATTATTATTTGGATGAAATGTGCACATTACAAAAATGTAACATGCATTTTTCACTGCCTGCAACAATTGAATTATGGGTATGACAGCAATGTTGGCAGCAGCTGGTAACAATTCCAATAAAACAAAATGTTAAACCATCGTTTCCCAGAACAGACACAGCTATTGTCCACGCTTCATGTTTCATTCTCCGATCAGTCAAACTACAACTGAAAAGTACAAAGACTGATTGTGATCAGCTTCTCATTTATTTCACATGGATATTATTTCATTCAAGAGAACACTGCCCGGCTGTTATCTTATTGTAAGGTTGTTTTTTTCTTCCTTTTGTTAATTGCTTCACAGACAAATGACACTTCCTTTTATTAACTGTACTTCTTAGATGTTGACAGTATACAGAGTCAAGCCACGCTCTCTGAGCTTCTGTAGCTAATTGATCTAAGTTGCCCAGTTCGCACGTTTGGTCTGGTTCGTAACCACTCTGTACTGTAAAACTTTTGATGCCGAGCTGCGGCCCTGTGCCAGCTCTCAAGCCAAGATAGTTAATCACACTCCCACACGATGTGCATTCTGTCAGAAACAACAGTTATCATCTCTGCTATGAGCTGCAAGATATTGTTTTTCGTCTTGAAATTTTTCACCAACTGGGAGCAGAGGATTTTGGCATCTTAGTGACACCAGTGTCGAGCCCCATATTAAAACAGTTGGCTGTCTCTGAATTTTATTCATATCAAGATTGGTTCTCTATAAGGATTCATTAACTGAATATTGGGAACTGTCACCCAAAACTAGTGAGGTAACTACTCTCCCTCAGATTTGACAATTAGGACCAACACAGTTTTTTTTTCCCCCATTTCAAATGGATAATCGTTTTTTCCCATCACCACTGAAATGGCAGCAGTTTATTACAAATGCATGTGATTTACTGCTCTGACTAAAGATTGTCCTTACCTGATCGCAACTGACCTTTGCTAATTAGCTTTGTTATTTTAATGCGTATAGTAATTAGAACAGAACATTTGTGTCTGTAATGTAGAATTGAATACTTTACAACTAATTATCACTGCAAGACATTAGGCTGGATAATAGGAGGAATGTGAACAGCGTTTAGAAGCAGCATTTCAGTACTAGCTTTCTATTGTGTGATTCAACTGTCTCACGAGGCACAGCGCCTCATCTGTCTAACTCTGACTCATAGATCAGCTCCTCAACAAGCACATCTCATTAAATCAGATTATGCGAAACAGAAAAGAGGAGGAAGAGTGGTCGACCTGCGTTTTCGTCACCGATTTTTCAACATCGATGCATGTTTCAGTGTTGAGCACTTTAGCATTTAGAGGTGCAAATGTATCTGTGAGCCTTTTCTTCTACAAATATGCATAATGTTAATCGTGTTTTGGAAGAGATGTAATTACTGGGCTTTGTTCATAGACAACATTTATTTAAGGTTGTCCAGCAAGAAGAATGACAGCATCAGTTGTTTTAACCATTTTCTGAAAAATATGCTAACGTTCAGTGAGTCTTCTTGCAGCTCTAATATCATAATAAAGGCTGTAGAATGACACAATGGAAGGATAATGACGGGCCACAAAACATCCCATTTTAACATGGAAGACAGTGACTCACTTCTAACTGTGTCAACATTTCTATAGACACGACAACAACTGACAATTTCATTCCCTTATTCCCCAAGGCCTATTGATTGTTGTCTGAATCACCTATTTTCTCTTATTACAGGTAGCACGCTGACCAGCTGCCCCATACTGTCTCCAATAGGGACTCAATGTAGCCTCCAATCTGTCCTGAAGACATCACGGTACTCTTTTAACACGATGAAGGCTGAAGTTTTTGACCATCACCTAACTAATTTGTCTTCATGCTTTACCACACCAAGTAGTTTGCAGTGTTGTTGTGCAAGTAGGCGCCTCACAACAGCAGCTCAAAGTTCAGTTCACAAAGATTAAAATAAATCAGTTGGTGCTCATTGTTTCTGTTTTTGCTAATTTTCTTGAAATTAGCTTTTTCATTCTTCTCCACCACCTCCAGTCGCTGTCACCTCCCAAACTAAATCAATTACTGTATACTTCTGCTTTTTCAGACCCAGCAGGCACAGTTTGTGTAAAAATGTGAGACTTTCATTCTGTGGAAATCTGTTCACATTTGTTCTCTCATTTGTCTTTATGTATGTGTGTGTTTTGTGGAGACAGCTCCACTTACCTGGCTCCTGGCTGCTTTCCATACCAGTCAGTAATCCTATCACCCTGCGGTTCAGAAACCCTCTCGATAGTTCAGTTTGTCCAGTAACCAGTTACATGCGATACTGCTGTGTGGACATGCTTCCTTGTGCATCCTGCTAACCTGTGATCTCCTGTGCCTAGGACTCCAATTACCAGCCATCACCTTCCATGTTTCCTCTGCACACTCCACTTCTCCACTGCCACATCCATCAGCTGGACACGGCTTTTCCACAACCTTCTTGTGTATGGTGACCATTAACTCCCATCTTATCACTCACATTGATCAGGTGCACTGCAGTTTACTGAAAAAAATACACTGATTTGTTAAGAGTTTTGGGACATTCATAACATCATATCAGAAAATCGGATTTTATCATTTAATTTGGAGGACTTGTCATAAGAGCAGTTCAGGGTGGATGTGGTTTGGTTTGGTTTGGTTAAGACTGGGAAAAAACTGTGGATCTTTGCTAAATATTGAAGTCAAAGCTCATCCCGCCGCATTCTTCACATCAGGCTTTGATTTTAAGTGACAACTGCCCTCCAGTATGCTCCTGTACCACATACGGTAGTTTATATAATCCACCATTATGTTTGGTGGATGGATGGGTTTTGGGTTTCTGGGTGGATGGGTATTTGAGAGCCTCCTTGTTTGCATGTTCGTTGTCATGACTGTATATGTTGTATGTGTTTTGTATCTTACGTTGGACCCCCTTGAAAATGAGATGGCTGCTCATCTCAATGGGCTGTCCATAAATAAATTTGAATTTAAATAATACACTATACAGCATGTGTGGAGAAACCCCTTTTCTTTGATTCATCCTCATTTGCCAACCCGAGCCCCACTGTGGGGATATCTTTCTTTTCTGCAAGTATAGCAACAGAGAGGCATTGAACCAGACTACAGTGTCACTGATGAACAAAGCTGCTACACCATTATGTCTCCTTCGCACTCCTTCAGCCCTTCTCTGAGTGTCTGTGTCTTCACTCTGGGCACTGACTTTGAAAATTAGCACAGGCGCTGAACTTGCTGTGCTGCTGATCCCTGCTGCTGTGCTATGTCACTGGTACTTGAATGTAAAAATTTCAAACCATAAAGTAGACACCAAATGCTTTGAGATGCTTAGGATTGTTTCCTTCATAGACATGTGGGTTTTTTTAGTTTAGTTGTTGGCTTCTAAAACTAATACATTATGGACAGATTTAAGTTTGAGGAGAGGGTGGGGCATGTCAGTGGAACAACATAGTCTTCTCAGCTTATTTGCAGTTTTTAATATATTTTAGAATAAATGTTGCAGCAACATTTACAAAGCAGGAAAAAGTTGAAAACACAAATACATGATTTGTGGGTAGTTGGGTTTATACCAGAGAACAGAGTTTACCTGCAATCTTCATTGTTTAAATATTTAACAAGACCCAACTTTCTCCAAGTTAGAATAAAATGTTTCCTCATAATGTGAATAAATGGTGTAAAGTATATTTCCGATTGAAAATATGTTTTACTGTGCACTGTTGGTGCCCATTCAGTTTTCTCTTTGTGCTGCCCTAAAGCCTCAGTGGCAGCTTTTGCAACCTTTGTATCCCCAGTGCAGTGGACGAACACTGCATCTGTCCTTTTGTTCTCTTTGTGTTATGGGCTTCTATGCTACTTTCATCACCTCATACAGAACAAAACAGTCAAGGCTGTTGTTCAAATGCAATAGAAGATACTATGAAGGGGATGACATAGTGACAACATAATTTTTCATCTGAAAACCTGATCGCAGCAGCACATGTGCAGCTGGCATTGTTTACTCCTGAATCAAATGATAACAGATGTTTCTCAGTGGAAGATGTCACTTCTCCTGTTTTTACTCGAAGTGTGATTTTTGGTAGAAATAAGGAGACTATTGTGCTTGTATTCTTACTCAAATTAACACGATTTTTTCACAAATATCATATGGTAATACTGTATATGATTACGAATATCACACAAAACAAGGAATTTTATGATGTGTATAGCATACATTAGAGTGTAAGTAATCTATAAATACCATTTTGGTGTTTACCAGTTAAGAACAATTGTGGAATACAGGCTATACAGAGTAGTAAGGAAGCATATTTCTGCCACACAGAGTAAATGAATAATATCAACGAATGACCCAAGTATTTTTCATTCTCATTATATTTATGATAGATGTATAATGATGAAATAAGTTCAGTATCAGAAATGAGTCAAGACAAATACCCAAGCTAACACATATAGCCTACAAAAAGTCCTGATACCTCCAATGTCCCAGTCAAGATTCAAGATTCAAGATTCAATACTTTATTGCCATTTCGACATGTTTATTGGGATTTGTTTCAGTGGGCCTCACGTACTGTCAAGAAACATTCACTCACATTACAGATAAAACATTACAAGATAAACATAAAATAGCATAAAACCCAATCCATGAAAAGAGTAAAATAAAAACACTGAAGCACCTGTGGTAGGGTCAGCAGCAGTCCACATATAAAGTGCATAGTGCATGTTAAAAGTGCACCATAACAATAATAAAATAGATACAATAATGAGCACTGTACATAAAATAGTATTGACAGCCCCTTGATTAAAACCTTTCATGTGGCTTAGCATGGTAGTTCCTGAGTGTTGAGTAGTCGGACAACTTGGGGATATGTACTGTTCTGTAACCTGGTTGTTCTTGGCTTGATGCTTTTCTGTCTTTTTTTTTTTTTTTTAGAGGGCAGAAGATTAAAAAGGCAGTTAGCTGAGTGGGAGGGGTCCTTTAAGATCTTAAGACCTTTCTTCTGCAGCCGGCCTTGTAGATCTCTGCAAGTGTTGGGATCTCACGCCCAGTGATTTTTGATGCAGTACGCACCACCTTGTTGAGCTGCCTCTCCTTCTCTGCAGACACACTCCCAAACCAGACAGCTGTGGCAAAGGTGAAGATGCTCTCCACTGCTGCACTTAGCGTGACCAGGGGTTCCTATGTGGGACTGTACATCATTTTGATTGAGTCTGTGTGTTCATCTTTTAAAACTTACATAATCTATCAACATTTTAGACTACCTGGCAATGGTTGTCACACATTGTCCCACATAAAATCTTTTTTGTCCCACACTTGTTTTTTGGGATCTGGTCATCTGATCAACAGTTAGTCTTTAATAGTCCTCTGTCAGTGTCCACCAAGAAGATCTGACATCAAGGAGAAGGGGAGTTTCACAGAAAAAATAGCTGTGGATGTTTATTTGTTGTCATGCTTATGCCTGTGCCAACAAAAATACCCAGCAGTGACTTTGAAGTGGCAGCAAACGTAACGCTTCTCAGTAGCTTTTGTAGCATATGAGCTTGTTGCTTTGCCACTGCAGATCCCCTTGCATCTATTTTTGATGCTGGAGCCGAAGTGGGACATCAAGGCTAATTTGAGTAAGTACCACTGTTAGTCAGACTATCAACATCAGCATGAATGCTGCATGGCTGTTAAAAAATATAAGTATACACTGCAAGGGGATTAATCATTAAGATGTAAAAAGAAAATTAGCTGCCCATCATCTTGAATGATTTGGAAGGTTGATTGCTCTGCCTGTCAACCTTCTAGATGAGATGTTGCTGGTCGGGATGTCTCCCCCTTTTTCCAAGCTCAGAATACATAAATGTGTTGCCATGGCAAAAGATATGCTATAGGCACAACTAAAAACACAGTCCACGAAGAGCTGTGCATGGCATACAGAACATAACACAAAATAAACAGACACTCACTTACCAACTGTCTGAGAGACTTACAGCTGGTAAACTGCATATGACTCAGTGAAGAGCTTTATATCACTTCAAAAAAAGTGACACCTTCATCCTCCCCCTCCACCTCCTCTTCCATAAAATGATTAACTCTATCCTTAAAAGGCAAATCCAGAATTGCGCATATGACATGGAAACCAACAAGACACAAAGTGTTGAGAAGAAATGAATCAACCTACATATTGCTCACTATCTGCTGTATAAACCATCTCACTTTTCACTCACTAACCTTACAGAAATATTTATATTTACAGTGTAAAAGGCCTTGATTGGACAGTGTTTTTCTAAATATATGTAGGAACCAGATCAACTGTGAATATTTATGATTGTTATGGTGGAGAAAAAGACACTATACAATCCATAATGAGAGACAGATGGTGGTGTTTGTTTTTGTCAGTAGATAATTTAAACTGAATTCAAGAGTACTTGCATGACAGATTCACACACACTTAGGCTGAGTAGTTGAATATTAGTGTGGATATTTGTCCATATTGGATAATGGAAAGAACAGTAAACGCATCTGACATTTATGTTCATGTCCCTTCACAGGCCTGTAATTAACATTTACCTTTCTTTTTCTTTCAGTTTATTTGTCACAGATACAATATTTTACACAGGCACATGATAGAAGTGGGAAATAAAATAATGTTAGCACTGAGAGTAAAATTAACATCAAGTAAAGAAAAACTGAATTACAGCCCTGTGGTTGTCTGCCTCTAGACCCAACCTACCAACCAATCAACTCACATTTTATCAAAATTGTTGTTTGCTATCTTCATAAATGACTAAAACAATGTTTTCTGATGTTGCTGTGACCTTGAACTTAACTTGACATTTGACCAGCAAAGTCTAATCGGTTCATCCTTGCGTTTAAAAGTGGACATCTGTGCAAAATTTGAAGGGATTCACTTGAAGGGTTTTTGAGATATTTTATTCACAGGGCTAAAATATTGTTTTCTGATTTTACTGTGACACTGACCTTTGACCCTCAACCACCAAGTTCTAATCAGACAACCTGAAAAATATATGTTGTCAGCACAGAGGCATGAAAATGTTAAACCAAATCTCAGGTGTAGCAGAATCATCCAGTATTGACATTTTTATTCTCAGACAAGGTTGAGCAAACCCAATATCAGCCCAATGACCTGTATGTTAGTTTAAGTTGGAGGACTTGCAAATTCTTGGTAAAGTGACGATGTCTCTCCGAGGAAAGAGAGCATACAGATCAGACGCACGTGACATGAATTGTGCTGCAGGAAGTGTCTGAGTATTTTCATTGTTCGCTGTGACTCTGGATTGTCGCTGGAATTCACTGGAGAATTAAGCAACGGCTCTTTCAAAAAGTGTATTTCCAGGAAAGGTCAAATTATTTTTAGGAGGTGAAATTCAAATTGGTCCTCAAAAGTATCATATGCAGAACATTAATATACTTTCACTCTTGACTTTGTCTATCCTACTACCACACGTCTAACCATCCATGACCTCCATGATTATTATATTTACTATACGTGTACAATTATTTGACCAGATTTGATCCCTGGATAGGATCACTGGAAACATATAAAAAACACAGCCCGATGCACAAAAAATTGTTTATACTGTAAGTTTTAGGATTGTGAGAATTGATTTTCTCTGCTCCATCACTGTGTTGAATAATACAAATGTGTGAGGGCTTAGTGCCGCTGTGTTCACTCCTCAGCCTGAAGGTCACATCCCGCTTTCAAATGAGGGCCAGAGGGCACAGACTCTTGGACAGCAGGACACATCCAAAGGGAGTTTCCACACATAATGGGCTCTAACACCCGTTGCAGAGAGAACAGGGGGTGTTTACTTTGTTGACTGACCTTGCACCCTCTCCCTCCCTGCAGGGTAGACATTGATTGTGTATGATCTGTTCCAGCATCCAGCGCTGAGTTGTCTGAAGCAGGGTCAAACAAACGTCATATCCACTTTGAGACAGTGTATTTTTTTTTGTTTTGTTTTGTTTTTTTTGTAATTGTTAAATTATTTTCTCCACTTGTTTTGAAATGTTTGTAAATAATAGGTTTTGTTTCACTGGACATGACTTCTCTGTGGATATTATAGTGTTTAGTACCGTATATACACAGTGAATTAATTTGATATTAGAAAAGTTAAGAGGTATTTTGTCTGCACTGTTTTATGGATGCTTGTTTATCTCAAAAGGAAATGATTGACTGAAATTAGATTGGATGCCCTGCTGATGCAATTTTGGATTCCTGTTTGATATTTCCCTAACCTGGTGTTGTTGCAATGTAAAAAAATAAGGATGAAGACTCTGTGTACTGACAGCAATTACAATAAACCCCCTGCTGCTCTTGGATTTGTTGAAAAAATTATATTTGTTGGAATTGATTTGTGGTGAAAATCCAAACATTTGATAAGAGTTTAATAGATTTCCAGAATAATGCAGCCCCACAACTACAGATTGAATACATGCATTAGTATAAAGAATAAAAATGAAAGTGCCTCATTCATTCAGTCTGAGTCTTTGGATTTTGTAAAATGAAAAAAACGTCAGTTTCATTTGAGAAAGCTTTGAAAAGAAAACAGCGACTTCAGCAGCTTTGACAGGGAGGATAAGGAGCATGATAGATCACCTTGAGAATGCAGAACGCTACTCAGAAATCCATCCATTCAAATGCATCAGCTTCTGCATTTATACATGTGGATGTAAATATTTCCTCCTGTGCTGTGAAAGCAAAGGTAACTATAACAAATTCACTTTCTAATCTATGCATATATTTCCCATGATTCATTGGCCATGCAAGCAGATGTTGCTAAATCAATCTATCTGTCTGATGGATTAAATTAAACACATCCAACAAAGATTACAGACACTTTCAGCACAATATTTTTTCAGGTTGGCTTCTTTTGACTTCTTTTTACCTACATTGTTGCAGAGCTCTCACCTGAATTTGATGTTGGTTGGTTTTTCCCTCCACTCTGCGGGATCACTTGAGGCTGCTTCAAACTGGGACACAATTGTTCACAGAACCAAAAAAAGCATGTTAAGTCTAAAACTATGAGACTTTGATCTACCTGTTTTTGCTGTTGTTGTTTTTCTTCATGAGACATCAGTTGTTCTGTATAGCAACAATGTAACTTCATCTACGTGTGTTTAAGATGATGTGTGAAATATTTTTGTATGAAAAACTCCAATTTAGGATTGTTTTCCCTTCTTTTAGTAACCTTAACATTCACAGAATGAGGACTAACATTGACTGTACTCTATATAAGATGGACATAGACATTGAGTCTGAAAAGTGAATCCCATGGGTTCCCAAACTCTAAAAAATGTCAGGCTCCAAGAGACTCCCATTAAAAAACCACCAACTTCTCGAATGAAAAACTCGATGCAGTCAATGCATTAATGTGTCTTTGGCTAAATTCACATTTCCCCTTCAGTGCTATGGTCTGTCTGAAAAATAATAACTATATATATATGTATAGATTAGATATTAGATTAGATATAGGGCCTCAAAGATTGCTATTTTTGGAGGTGTGCCTGTTTGATTGACCTCTCTGGTCTGAAATGAATGACAAGTTTATGAAGCTGGCATTGTCAAAGTTGCCATTTTTAAAGTCTCATGTGGTAACCATAATCACAGCTGTCAAAACATCAGCTAATAATAATACATGTTGTCACATGTTGAGGTCAAGTTGGGGTTTTGTCCTGTCTCCATGTTTTGTCTTGTCATTTCCTGTTTTATTTTGAAAAGTAACTCTTCTCTCGTTTCAGGTCACTTGCCCTTCCTTATGTGTCTCGGTCTGATTGTCTTCTGAGTGTTTCCACCTGTTCCACCTGTGTATAACTAGCCTGCATCTCCCTTTGTCTTGTGCCAGTGTTTTTTGTCTGTCATGCGTACACCACAGCCTTCTCAGTCTTTGTCTGGATTTCTGTGTTCTTCTTCCTCCAAGTGAGAGTTTTGAGTTTGTAAGTTTCATACCGTAGTTTAGTTCCATAGTTAATGTTTTCATAGTCTTTTGTTTCCTCCGTGTGGAGTGATTTTTTCTTTGTTTACCTTTAATAGAGTACTGCCTCTGGTTTTAAAGAGTGTTTTCCATTGTGTTTTCCTTCTGCTGCTAGTTCTTGTTTTCCTCCATAGCTGGAGTGATTTTTAGTTACTGATAACATTTTATCGCCTTTTGTGTTTTTCTCCTTTTAGTGGCGCGATTATTATTTTGATATTTTTTTATAGAGTTGGGATCGTTCCCTAGCCTAGATATAAAGTTCATAGCCTGCCTTGTTTTTCTTCTGGGTGAGACTCTGACAATAAAGACTTTTGCATTGGAACCCTGCATCTGTGTCCTGAGTCCTCGTCTGGTACTTACACATGTTAAGGATATTTGTACTAAATAAGGGTTAATAAAACCCTTTTTTTCTATTAATAAAAGCTTCCAGTCATAATGAATATGGATATTTCAACTGAATTCATGTGTTTGGGTCATTCTAGAGCTGATATGACGTTTCAACCTGTATATGCTCATGATTTATGCCTATATTGGGGGGGTGCCATATGTAGGTGATTTTTGTCTGTTCCTTGAAAAAACAGCCTCATAGTCTCTGCACCACGTCTGGTGCATCTGACTGGTCACATCCTTCTGTCTTTTATCTGTCACTTCAATAAACTCAGACCAACTTCTCACTTTCAG
The DNA here is from genome assembly GCA_900303245.1 of Selene dorsalis. Lineage (NCBI taxonomy): Eukaryota > Metazoa > Chordata > Actinopteri > Carangiformes > Carangidae > Selene > Selene dorsalis. The sequence continues at coordinate 46,784 of OMNW01035773.1, forward strand.
GATAAGACAGCACTGCTATCTGCCTCCATTTAGTTTGAATGAACAGCCAAGACAGGCCAAGCCTCTGAATCAGACACTCTGATTGGCTGTGACCTCATCCACTGGCAGTGTCGAATTAAGTGACGTCGCGTTACTCCTGAGACTCATTAGAATCATGAACACAGAGGAAGAGCAGTGGTTCCACAGAATAACGGTAAAACTTCTTGTTGCAATATTTTATGTGTCGATTGAAGTCACGTGAGCGGAAAGCGACGGTGAAATCTGGAAGCTGTTACTCCACATGGCTCCGCCCACTTCCGGCCAGTGTTCCGACCGCAGGTCATCGCTAATTAACAGGTTGGACCAACTCCTCAAACACAGTCTTTCCATCCAAGTCAGAGTGTTACACAGAGGGTGAAACACAATGAAAATCCACGGTGACGACACTTAAGCAGTTTTAAAAAAGGTTTATCTTATGGCCTCTTCTTCAGCACTAACAGCGTGGAGGGCTTCTTCTTCTTCTTCTTTTTTGGTAAGTTCTACTTTATCCTCTGTGTCCTACTGTGTTGCTGTGCCAGTGTTTAGATAATGGCAGACAGCTGGTGTCCCAGTTGCTATTAGAGTTTGTGAACAACTGAAAGACTACGCTTTGCTAACCAAGCTAGCTAGCTATCGGTGTTTGTCATGCTAACCATACCTGTTACTGCTGGGCTGATAAACTGTGGAAACCAGAGATCAATGTTTGTTTTGTGTTGCTGGTACACAAGGGCGTCATTTTATTTTGAAAAGTGCTGGAGACAATGCAATTTTGAGGACAATATGCTGGAGTGTGTTTTGAGGGGAGCTGGGTACAGTTATGTTGCGTTGTTCTGACTTCTGTTGGTGATACTCCTTGATTGGATTTGGAGGAGTCTCATTCGACTGATCCTCGAATCAGGCCTATGTCTTTATATGTCCAAGAGACTTGGTCTCGTCCTCACGACGTGAGTGAGGGAGGATCAGATGGTGGGACCGGGACCCGGACCACTAGAACCGGAACCGGGATCGCGACCGGGACCGGGATCGGGACCGGAACCGGGATCGGGACCGGGACCGGAACCAGGATCG
>OMNW01035773.1:47902-60263 GCA_900303245.1 Selene dorsalis
TCGGGACCGGAACCGGGATCGCGACCAGAACAGGGACCGGGAGCGGATCTGTTCAGACGCTTCCAATGACATTTCCTGTATTTGACTTAACGTGGCTATGAACTGTGGGTAATTCCCTTAAGCAGGGTCCCTGACAGTGAGGGGATATAAGCCGACTTCAGGATGTGGCGATGGGACACTCACACACAGACCATAGACTGTACATAACTTAGACTAGTTGAGGTGGAGTAAGAGACCAGACTGAAACTCTGCCAGTTAAGTGAAGGACCAGGCCCGGGTACACAAGGGCCCAATTCCCTTCCACCTCTGAACCCTGACTGACTTGAACAACGTCAGCTGTAAGTGGCTGAGTGTGAGAGCCTGAAAGGGTCCAGATGCTGTGATAGGAATGGGACAGGACCAGGACCACCGGGACGCTTCCGATGATCTCCTGTATTTGACTTGACATGGCTATGAACTGTGGGTAATTTCCTTAAGCAGGGTCCCTGACAGTGAGGAGACATAAGCTGAATTCATGATGGGACAATAGGACACTCAGACACTTAACATGAACTAGCCTAAGTCATGTATGGTCTATTGTCTGTAAGAGGCCCCACTGGAACTCAGCCAGTATAGTGACGGACCAGGCCTGGGACACAAGGGCCCAATTTCCTTCCGCCTCTCAGGCCCTGAACCCTGACTGACTTAAACAATGTCAGATGTAAGTGTCAGATGAGTGTGAACTGCACATCTGTCAGCAGCTGCTCCAAGCAGACACGTCACAAACTTTAATGTGTAAAGACAGACTAGATGTTGATCTTGTAATCAGTGACATGGTGGATATCAACACTAAGCACCACATAGTCACCCTCATTCATAATGATTATTGAATTATAACGTAACGTCATAAATGTGTCGGCTGCTGTCTAGTCCTGTACAATCGCCAGTCCCCCCTCTCCCAGGTGGGGCTTAAAAATTCCCTTTTGTCTGAAGTGGGGGGGTGACAGAAAGAGTTTGAGAACCACTGCTATAAACAAGGCTACATTGTTTCAAGTTGGCTCCTGCATATAGGAAGCTCTGCACAGTGCCCACTGTTTCAGCTGCCTATATAACAGGTTTACATGTGCCAACGTGTTTTTCTTCATTAGGCTCATGTTAAGTTAATTTGGTGGTGGGGACAAAATTGTTCATGACAAACAGTGGTGGGGACATGTCCCCAGTGTCCCCGGCGTGTCTGACGCCTATGCTGGTACATGTATCCTAGTTTAAGTGAACAAAGTGTGTAAGTAAAATGTCCACCCAACTTAAATATGATTAAAACAGTGGTGGTAACTTTCTAGATTATTTGTTTCTTTTGATTACCTTCTATATTGTTTACAAGAAGTAAAAAAAAAAAAAGGCATTATTTAATGTAGGTGTCAATGAGGTGTATTTTAATAATGCTGATGGCTGGGAAAACAAACAATAAGACAGCAATTTACTAGACTTTGTGAACAGAGGCTGGCTGCTAATTCTTGTGTAGTTTTACTTATTATTATTATCATCATTAATATTATTCGTTGTCTATTCTGTGTTTTTATTCTATATTCTTAGTCATCAAGACTGCCATACACTGAGAGGCTGAAGCAGTGTTTGATGAATGTGAGGAGAAAGAAGTGGATCCTGGGTATGTCACAGATAAAGAAGGTGGGTAAACACACTTTTGCTTTCTATTCTAATGACACAGCAAAGTGTACAAAAATCATTCCCATGTAAACATAAGAGTTTATGGGGTTGCTTTTGTTCCTGACCAAACTTCACAGTTGACCATGTTGTTATTAGTGTAACTATGAGCACAAAGATTGCCTTATGTTAAGGATGTACTTATCCTAAGCAAAGCCAGTCTTTTCCTAGAACTACTACAAGTTAGCTTTTGTGCCTAAACCCAACCAGGCTATGACTGTTTATTACTATAACCATGGCAAACAAGCTCCAGGACACTCACCATCAAAGGGGTACTATTGTAGGGGACACTCCTCCAGGTAGTATCAGACAGTTTAAAAAAAAGACCTATATTGTTGTTGAGGTTGGAGGACTTGTGCTGAACACCAGCATGGACCGTTCCCACAGCAGACGCTTTGACTTGTTCTAAGAATAACAGCACAGGTGGTACTAATGACATTAATGATGACTCTGTTCCATTTGTGTGTCCCACTGAGCCAGCAAGCACATAAGCGTGGACTTGGAAGTGCAGCTAAATGGATTGTACCCATTTTAAATGTTAGTAGTTTCACCTGTGCTTTTCCTGCTGTGACATATTAAAATGATTGTAGCTGTGAAAATGGCCAATTGCCATTAGTTCATCCAACTGGGCCAGTCATCTGAGTAGAGCTAACCACCTAATGAGATTCAAACTGTTGGCATCTGCCTCTCCATGGTTAGAGATTTTATATGGAACATGTACACGGCTTATATAAGTATACACTTTTGATTCTTTCACAAACAAACATTCATAAAAGTCCAGAGATTGTGTTACAGTACCTGGTCAGATATGGGACAATAACAACCCCAAAAGATACAATGTGACAAAATCAGTATAGTTAATCATTATCTCCTACATATACTGCCACAAAGAACTTAGGTTAGGCAAATTGGTATCATTAGTGTGATTAAATTATATGAATTATAATTATATGATATGATATATAGAATTATATATGACTTAATTTATTCTGCCTTGTAAGTGTAGTAAATGGTGTAAATGATAAAGTGTTTTCTGTTTGTCTGTATTCTGATCTTTTTATTCCTTATGTTATTAAATGATTTGGACACAACCTCTTATTCTTTGTCGAATGTGCTATAAACAGGTGCTGTACATGCCCTCATGCACAATTCCAGGTGCACAGCCACACAGAAAATCTCATGATGACACCTCATCAGCCAAGGGCAAACTGCCAACCTCCACACACTCTGCCTGTCTCAGAGAAAAGCTGTGGATTTGTCGAGGTGCACCGGGGTGGACGTCACTATCACACAGCCACCAAAACAGAATAGATGCAGTCTGACATACCCAGCTACACCAGTCTACCCTGTCGGATCCCAGTTCAAAACCAGGTAAAGTCTGAAACTGTTTGTCAGATAGATGTAAAAATGCTCTATTATTATTTACCACTTATCGAATGGATGCAATCTTCCTGTATGGATGTTTTCATCCTCAGCCTGTAAAGTGGGCATTTTATGTAATACTTCATTACGTTTCTGCTCCTCCAGGTGGGAGGTTTATTTACAGAAAAATGATGTAGATGTTGGAAAGAAATCTGTTGTCTTCCTCAGGGCCACTTCAACAGCATGAATATTGGCTGACACAAGGACCTGAGGCGACTTCTTTTTACAGGTTGGTTACATACTGACCACAGCTGTGTGGTTAAAACAACCTCTTACACAAAATAATGTGTGTAATGAAAGTCACCAGGAACTGTAGACTGCAGTTACCTAATATATATGATACTGCATCCTTAAGAGTTAATTGCACGTTTAATTTTTCCATCCATATGCATTTATAATGTAGTTTGAATCTCACACGTCTGTTGTGCTTTGCACAAATGCAGTGTTTTTGTTGCAGCTGTTAAAATGTGACTGTAGCCTACACTTTCAGTGTGAGAACAGATTTCTCAATATCAAAATGTTCACAATGCTGGCAGCTTGGATCTGACAATGCAGCCACAGTCATGCTGTCAATAGAGCAGGTACAAAGTGAGAGATGTTAACGATATGATTCTCTTCTAACTCCCTGCAGAATTAAAAAAAACCCCAAAAAAAACATATACTCTTCACTCGTTCACACAATTTAAGAAAATTCCATATAGTGTAATACATAATTCATTTTATTTACTCTCTGAGGTGTCCTAAATGTTTTCAGGTCCTTTTTGTGTTGGTTTGGCAGTGTTACGAGACTGAAAATGTTCTGGAGACCAGCATTGGTTTCTTGGCTCATAAAGGCCGAAACACCTCTGTTGTAAACTTCAATCACCAGTTAGATGACCATCCTTTTTTAGATTACAAGAGTCAAACCTCATCTGTGTAGAAGTGCGGACACTGGTTACTTTGTATTGTTTTGTGCACAACCACCTGTCCAGTGGCTGGTAAAATTTAACTAGTGTATCGCTTGAGAAACTCCCCCGGTGTCTGTGTGCAAATGCATGTGTGCATTCATGTCAATAAGACAGCGTTGCCTCCAGTCTTGTAGGCATTTGCAAATTTTACCATCCAGAAAGACTCCATCCTGTTATTTTTGTGTGCACATCTTATTTCCAGATCATTATTCACATATTTTGGCCCACTAGTGTCAGATATTTTGTAGCTCATGGTCTATAATGCAGTCCCACCCCCAGGGTTTTTCTTTTTATTATTCCCTCACACTCAAAGACATCTCTCTGCTTTTAGCTCATATTGAGTGTCCTTATTTCTTTGTCTTGAGTTCATTCTAATCATGCGCTCTAAACTTCCTATTTGAAGTTAAGCAGTTGCTAAAACCATGAATGATAGAGGCCACATACAAGAAATGGATGGCACCAACCTTTATAGAAAATCTTGTTAACCCTTAATGAGAAGGGATTTGTTTGGCACAGTGCTTTGAGCAAAAATGCTAATTGCAGCATATTAACTGGCTCCCAATCACATGCTGAGAGAAGTGGGTATATATTTACTATATTCACCATATGTTAGCATGTTTACATGCTTATAGTCCTTAATTAGTGCAAAACACAAAGTGCAGCTGTCTGACGTGACAATATTAGTTTTGCAGGTTGTAAATCAAAGTATGTAATGATGTGATGTGTGACAAGTTATTTAATTCCATTTAATTCCATAGAGAACGAATGAATGTACAAAATGTTATGACACTAGTTATGGAGATACTGTATTTCGGACCTTCATTTCCACCCAGCGAAGTGTGCTGCCAGTATAGCTAAATATAGATGGATACATCTTTTGTTTGACACTATAATCAATGCACTGTACATTATATAAAAGTTAGAATTATAGGTTTCAGAATGACCTTAGTTCTGGTACATAGAGATCCATGAGGTAACAAAGTAAAAGATAAATTACTATTATTACAAATTACTTTCCAAAAATAACAGAACTTGCAATAATGCATTACAATAAATGTAATAAAATAGGTTGTGAACTATATAACTTTGTGTTACTATCATTAATCAATACCAAAATGTATCACACATGATTTGTAAATTATCTGTGTTTAAAAAAGATTGAGGTTAATCAAGTAAATAGGTAGGTAAGTAGGTGTATCAGTGCTTAAACATAGCTATGAAAGAAAGCAGGGTCTGTTTTCATGATAGGATGAAGCTCCCAAAATACAATTATTCATTTTACCCATTTTAATACATTAATCTTAACCCTGGCAGAGCATATACTGTGCATAGTCAAGAACATGTTGGATCATGTATTCTCATATCAGGACGGCTCAGACAGCAGTATGCAATGTTAGCAGAATAAATAGCCTACCAGACAGGTTACAATGACAAAAAAAAATCAGTTTTTAACAATTCATATGTTGCACAGAAATGAAGCACACCATAAAAACTGTGCGCAATTGGTGGGTTTAACATTATATAGAATTCTAATTCAATATGATGGATGGTAATAATAACCACTTACCATCCTACTAACCAACAGCATAGCTGCAATCCAAATCCCTGTAATCATGGCCCTAATAGATGTACAGAGTCCAGTAACTTGTAACTGCGTCAGTGCAGAGACATAATATTACCTTCCCCTCCTCCTTCTCCTCCTCCTCCTCCTCCTTCTTCTCCTCCTCTGTGACTGTATGACTGAGCATTTCCAGTAAGCGAGGGGCAATCTGAGGCTTTGTTGAAGCTGGGACCAGCTTTATTTGACACTTGTAGTGCGGTGATTCAGCGTCATCTCCCCTGTATCTAACCTCTGTGTCACCTCCGTCGCTGAAGTGGCCAGATCTCTCTCCATTCTGCACGGCTGGTAACCCAATTAACTTGTTCCTTATCAATCCATGTGCTCCCTCTCAGTGCTTTTCATCCCTCAGCGGACTGAAGGGGATCAGAATATGAGTGCACAGTTTCCACTCATCAATATGAAACATAATTGTGCTAATAGTATCGTTTAGCAACTATAAAGGTGCCATTTAATTAACTGCATACCTGGAGACCATAGCAGTTAGATGTTTTGGGAAGTTATCGCTACAAACAACACATCTCATGTCATGTGGGGAAAAAACTGGTGTAGAGTCAAGCAATGCCTTTTTTTTCCCAGCTGTAATTGCAATGCCGCTGAATAAGTTGCCACAGTGCACAGAGGGTATAATTGAGACTACCTGTCAGTTCTGATGCCAGTGCATGACTATCATACAGAACACACCATGCTGCAGTTTTCAGTTTCAGACATGAATGCTTTAAGTCACAGCAAGGCGTCTTAGCTTGCACCAGACCAGGCACCAGCATGCGACTTGTAGCTGCAGTGCACTTTCTCATTTAACAAATTGGAGTTACCCCAGATGCCTCTTCCTTCCCAGTGTCTGTGTTTGCACTCATTCACGTCCCTCCACTTTATTTCCTGTTGTTCATCATGGAAAGTACTTCAGCTCCTGTGACTTGGCGCCTGCAGCTAATGATTGCTTACATGACGCTGTTTGGCAGGCACGGTTGTACAAAGACAGATGCATGTACAGGAATAAGAAAAATATAAACACCCCAGTGAAAAGCACTTGTGTTGTGAAGCATTTTAATCATAGCTACAAACCGGATAAGCGATGTACAATATACGTAATGACATTTAATTTGTCTCAATTGCTGATATAAACATTCATGTACTATGTAGGGTCAAAAATTACAACATTTAGAACAACACATATCACCCTGTATTACACGCTGGGGGCAAGCTGAGGATACAGTCATTCAACCTCTAGAGTCTTTGTATAAACAAACTCTGAAAGTTCTGGATCAATGCAATATCATCACTGTCAGATAGTGGAAAAACATCATCTTCTGAGTTTTGAAAACTTTAGGTTATTCTCAAATTTGTGCCTGCTATATAAGATCTGAAATGGTTTTGCCCCATTGCCACATTAGCTCTGAGCTAACTCTGGTACAATGCATTAAATGGCAACATTTATGCTCAATATTGGACATGGTCCCTCCACAAAAATAAAATAAACAAGAAAAATAAAAAGGAAATGTAAACCATATACGCTATGTTCTGTCAAAAATGAAATGCACAATCATCAACGCCTTTTATAGATAAGGAAATTACAGTTATGCAACTTCATTTGTCAGCGCTGACAGAAAATGATTGCTGATAACTTTTAAGTTTTTGTTAAACGGAAATTAATGAATGTGATTTGGATGCAGCCGTCGTAGCAAAATGCAGTTATATTAGTTTATCGTGACTCGCTTGTACCACACATCGGTATTTGCTGAAGATCAAATGCCTTTTAAGTCATGTATAGTCCGTGTTGCCCTCTCCTGCAGTAAAGTGCCACCACAGCAGCATCATTTGATGTAACCTAACGAGGAGTGGTCAGCCTTGGAGGCTGCAGCCATGTGTGACAGTGCCTTCTCTCTCCGGCTCCATCTCGTCCTGTTGCATATTTCATCCTCAGTCACCTTTTAGTCATTGCGGAGACTCCAAATGTCACTGATTTCTATCATCCAAATCCCCCAAAGCCCTCATATGGACATTACAGAAGAAAAAAAAATCATCTTAGACTTTAAGAGCTACAGCATCACACAAAACACACCCATGGGTGCACTGCACAGCATTTATGATCTATATCACAATTAGAAATCAAAGGTCTCCCTCAGTGAAAAATGTCAGTTGGGTTTGAAAGAGTTCAAGTCTTTTTTCTCCCCTTGCTATGGGAATAGATGGAGAAAGGGTAAATGGTAATGATTTTCACAAAAGGTTCTTGATGTCTTTCTTGACCTCTTAACCATTATCAGTGGAGGCTACAGTGATGCATGTTGTTAATGTTTTAATTGCTGTCACCTTAAAGTTGGCACTGGGAAACAACTCAGAATGATAAAATGTGGATAAAATAACAAGAATGTTTTACAATGTCTTTACTCATTGTGTTATTGGTTATCTATTTATCATATAAATTCTGCATTACATGGAATATAATAAGAAAGACAAGCCTGATTTTATCCATCCATCTATCTTCTTCTGCTTATCTGCTTAATCTATTACCACTACGACCTGACCTCGGATAAGCCTGATTTTATAGCACTGTGAAAAATAGTATTTAAAAATAAGACACAAATTTCAATTTTTCCTACACTTTTAACACATTGTAACAACTGTATCATTATAAAGTGTATAATCTGAAAAGGACACAATTTTGAAAAAGGTACACAAAACCTGAGCATAAACAAATGAATGAGTGGGGAACAAATATCATACCTATTCATAAAACATTACTTGAAAATATAAATTAGTAATACAATATCAATAACTATTTTTTGTTTCTCTTGAAATGTCACCTCGCAGCATGACAGTAAGCCGACATCGAGAAAAATCCCATCCAGAAGTATTAACACAGATTAATCGCCAATCTGTGAAACCTGCAGTTTCACAGTTTTCAAAGTGACACGAGGCAACATGTTACAACACTGCAAAACCAAAAATCCCTTCAGAGGATTAACTTCAGGCAATTGTCCATTTTATCCCCCACTGCTGATCTATAAATATGTCACAGCCACCAAAATGCTGGCATTTACTGTATGGGAGGATGACATTTGTCTTGGTGTGAAATACTCAGCAGAGACAATTAAAACCTCTGCATGTGCAAGCTAAATAAGGCTCTGACTGTCAGAGCAGTCTAGTCTGACTCCTGCCTAATGTCTAACATAAGAATAGAGAGCCGAGAAAAGTCTCTGCTTAAACTATCACACACCATGTGTCAAATTTGACACATGGTGTCAGTTTGTAGTTTTTAGGTAAATGAGACTGCAACATCTGCAAGTAACAACTTGAGCTGAATCTGTAACCATTAGTTATGTAATGTAACCCCCCTTCTATCTCCCCCTAAACTTTACATGTTACATATTACCATAAAATACAGTTGCATAAAATCAGTATTACTACTATTTGCAGATTATATAGTTGCTCTTTGTTCTGTAATGAATAACACAGCTAGTGTTTTCTGCAATGATCCAGTTTCATCAAACTGTATCTTAAAGGGCATCTTAAAAATAATGTTGCCTTGAGGAAACCCACCTTATGTTTGCAAGATCACTGCCTGAGAGACAACAATATGGCTACACACAAGATCAAAAACATCTGCTGTGTGTGTGTGTGGGTCTCTTTCTATTTCTTTTGGAGCCTTTAGACTTTTGGAGTTGGTGACGTAAATCATAACACAGGTCTAATTTTCCTCTTCATAAGGTGCTTATCCTCATACAAAGCATCATCATGTAAATGGATGCAGCCCTCAGTGAGGGCTGCTACCACATCACATGTGTGTTAATAATGATAAAATAAGCTATTGTGTTGTTGCCGCAGGGATAAAATTGAATACAATTATAAAATGCAATTTTGGGTGTGACTGTGCTACTGCTGTTGTTGTTGGTAATTAATCAATGCACTTTCTTTATATATTTAAGACTATATTGCAGAAAACCAATGAGTGCATTGAAATGAGCTGGGGTACTTTATTATTAGCCTACTTTATTGAATTAGGTGGTTTATGAATTGAACTTTTCAGAACTTTATGTTGATTGTTTTGTACAGCTAACAGTACATTTCTGAATACCAACAAGCTATTTGTAAATTTGGCTATTGCTCCATAGCCAGTGTTAAATATTTACAGCTGTTTACTCAGTCTGGAATAAGCATTGTGAGTTCAGCATCAAACTTCATCCCTTTGTCCAATCGTGGAAAGCAACGCCAATGTTGCCACTTGTCTCTATCACATCTTTTCTTCTTCTGAAATAAGCATACCAACCAGCTAGCTCTGTTGTTCCCGTCCCGCCACTTGCTCAGAGCAACTCACTGTAGCCTCCAGTCTGCCCTGAAAACATTGCACCAATCAGAGGATGCATTACAACCTTTTGTCTTGTAAAAGGATCAGTGACCAAAGCCATGTGAAACCACAATCGTCAGCTTCCTCCCTGATAAAAAAACAAAAAAACACAGTCAGTGGCAGAGAAAACTTAAAAAAAATCACCTTTTTTAAGTGAAAATTAAAATGACTGTGTCTAATGCTGTGTGTCAAAATAGTCATATTTTTTAATAGTCATATGTTTTGTTTAATAACCCAAGTTTTCAGTGCTGATACAGTACCGTATTACCAGTAATGTGATTTGTAGTGTTGGGAATTTCAGGTAAAAACAGGATGTCTAAACATGGTTAGAAACTGTATACTACTATTACAACTATTAGACTTACTTCTGCTCCTACTAATAATAACATATTTGATTCATAGAGTCCCTTCCATGGTCCTATAAATAAAAAATCATCATGGAAAAAAACAATATAGAAAAATCTGCTGACAAGCAGGCAGGTTTAAGATCTTGGTTGAAGTTAAAATAGTATATATATATATATATGTATATATATTAAAAGAAAAAAGAGAGAGAGAGAGAGAGAGAGAGAGAGAGAGAAACAAAATTAAAAGCAGAACTGGGTTTTGGCAGGTGATTTCAAAGAGAACAGTGTTTCAGCCAGCGCAACAAAGCCAGCATCTGTAGACCCATTGTTCAGCTTCAGACCCCCAGGTCTGAAGCTGAACAATGGCTCATAGACGGTTAAAAGGTCCAAACTATAGCTAGGAGCAAGGCCTAGACAGGCACTAAAAGTTATCAATCAAAATTTTAAAATCAATCATGAAACTGACAGGCAACCAATGTAAGGATGTCAGAATAAGAGTAATGTGGTTTCCTGTAATGTGGCCTCTGTGAGCTGATTAAAAGCACTGCTTCAGCTCTGAGCTGTGGCTTGGTGATAAATAAATTCTGATAATAACAAAACAAAACAAAAAAAGTTAGTACGATACATGACTAATCTCATTTTGGTAATATTCAAGATAGAAATTTGAATTACTGCTTCTTCTGTGTGCGTCAAGGGTTAACGTTTGATTGAAGATGCTGCAGTATTCTAGGTACAACCTTCATGATATTTGTCAAAAGATAAAAAGACCGCAGAATTTTTTTTTCAAGTTATCATACTTACACTCCCTGAAGCTGCGAGACATCTAGTTCTTTTGTGGCTGCCAGAATTATGATGTGTCTCCCAAAAGATTTGTATCGTCTTGCTGTTTCACTGTGAGTTCAGACAGTGGTTTCAGGGTTGAGAACATTGCAGTGTGCAGTCTCACTGGCATATTTTATGGGCCGACTGCCTTGCTCAAGGGTATAATAGAATCTCTTCATTCTTGGGTCACTCGCACAAGTTCACGTAAATCAAAAGGGGGAAAAAGACAAAAGTCCCTTTTGTTATGTTGTAAGGAAAACCTGACAAGGCTGTCTGTATTCATCTGTTGAGTAACCTCATTTCACTGACCTTTTATACAGAGAGGCTCCTCTTGTGTGCATGATTTTTCCAAGGTTTCCTCTGAATCAACCTCCTATCCTCACAATGAATCTTTATGAATTGACCAACCTGGCAGCCTCCCACATAATGAGAAAATAAGCTAAAGTGCATGAGCGTTAGTCACAACATAATTTTCGTAATCTCCTGTCTGATCCATCAACACTGGTTGAACACACTTTGATTTGAAAAATTAGCTGCATTTTGCAAGAGTTTAGCGCTTTAATTGAGGATGGTGAGTCATTAAAAGATTCTTTCGAAGGTCTGTTATATGACTGAATGAATGATGTATTGTCGCTCAGTAACAGTTAACTTTATGTTTCATTTCATGGAGTTGTTATCTGCTTTTGTGTTTCTCTCCATCATCAGACTGACAACACCGTGGCTCATTCAGTTGACAGTGACCGCCACACTTCACTGGAGAAGTGTTAGAGTGTTAAAATGACCAAACAGTGATGACCTGGTCACTTTGTTTATGTAAATTATCATAATTAACAAGATGTTTAAATTGTCCATTGTTTCTATGGTCAAAAAATCTCACAGAGAAATCAAAACCATGTACCAAAACTATTATTGTGAAGAGTTTGGTGCTTTGATGCCCAGTAATGCCCAGAACATGCGCTCCAGCTGGTAGCAGCAAAGTCTGGTAGCTCTGAGTTTTTACTCAACCTTTGCTTTATTTTTGTTGTATTTTGTCAACTACTGATGGATACTTCTGTGGGGAGAGGAGATTCTTCAGGAGAGGAGCTTCCTTCATTGAAAATGGAGCAGATCTGGAGGATGCCACCCTGTTTCTGTTCCAGCTGAGATGAAGAGGTGTTTT
>OMNW01035774.1:0-35584 GCA_900303245.1 Selene dorsalis
TCTTTTAGCATTTGCACTAAATTGAAGTGAGTTTTATATATATTTATATAAAATGGAGGCTATCTGTTCAATGCTCATCAGAGGCTTAAAGAAGTTGGTAAGGGATTTCTTTGTCCTTCATTTTCTTTACCTGACCTTCACCAGAGAGAGGGGGCTGTACTTTAGAGTACTTCTCATTACCATGTTGTGGTAACAGCAGGGCCAACAGGGCTGTGATAATTATGATATTTCACATTTTACGCATTTAACAATTTAAGAGTAGATTTGTTTTTGAAGTCCCCTTGTAGTGCCAGAGTTTTGTTTGCATTAACAAACAATTGGGGCTATTTTCTAGAGCAGACAGGCAGCTCAACATTTATTAAGCTTCTATTGAAGATATTTTTAGCACAGTTGACAACATGTTGATGAACAAGTCATCCCTCTAAACAGACATGCCATTCAGTTGTGATTATGCATTGCAAATATGCAAATATGTCATAACCTCACACATTACACTATAGCTCCTCAAATTCATAAATGAAGTCAATACACATGGATACTGTTTGTGTAATTACTGTGCAATTCTCATACTGTGGTATTTCTTTATTTCAAGGATTTAGGACGGGGGGCTGCCGTTGCTGGTTGGGTAATCAAAGCAATTAATAGCTAAATAAAATTCTGAGCCAATTATTATATTCCAAAGAGAGTAGTTAGAGTATGTAAGCTCCATTTTAAAGAGGTTGTGAGTGGATGCTTAATTTAATGCCAAGTGTAGAATTTGACCTTTAGTTTTTACATTTATTAGCAATATTTTCACATCCTAATGTTTTTGTTACATTTTCCTCATTTCAGGGTATTAGTGTGCAAATTGTGCTCGATTTATTTCTATTTTCAAGCCCATTATTAAATGAGACAAGTATATTACTGTGTAATTTGAACACAGTTTTCCACTCACAGTAGCTGCCCTGCATCCATTCTTTGTCAGTGGTACAACTTCTTTTGCTGCCTGTTCCTTCACAAAACACCAACACATGGGTACACTAGAAGTAATAACTCCTTATGTGACTGACAGTCCAGTGGTATTTTCTGAAGGTTACAGAATATCATGTGGGTATTTGAAAGAAAAAGAGAGAAAGAACAAGATAAACAGAACTGCGATGTCTGCAGTCTATGGAGCAACTCTCTCTTTGCATGCAGTTGTACACACAACAAGTGAATTTTTGGGTGTTGAAGTCCAAAAAGCTAATTTGGTAGAATTGGGCCCCCCCACCAGCGCAGCCACCCTCCTCCTGCCAGTCCACTCCTGGCCACATGCCGCGATTCTGATTGACTTCTGATGGACATCATTCTCTTTATGATGGTAATAATAAATTCAATGTTGCCCTAATGGTAGTGATCATAATACTGGGAACTCACTCTTTCAATAGTGTTGTGATAGCTATGTGAGAACCTCAGCGGGGAGTGAGTGAGCTGACTTCAGAGGTGTGATTTACCTCACAGTGGAGTGCAGGGCGTTACAGTGAACGTGGGCGGTGGTGATTGTCATTTTCTTGGTGAACTTGTCCTGTTTGATCCTATAGTGCTGTTCACCAGGAAGGAACTTGTAAGATGTAAGAGAAGCTGTAAAGGTGCAAAGTGATTTATCTTTTTTTTTGCAGCATACAGTGGCTTATAGTCCCACCGCCATATAATATCCCTATAGATAGTCCATCCATTTAGTAATATCACCATTGGCCATGCTCTGTATTGGCAGTTTAGATTAGACAGAGAGGGAAAGTTACACAGAGCTCATCTTGACATTAATATTGATTAGCTTGCCTGTAAACGGCGCTTCTTTGCTTAGCCGCAAATTGAACCCTAACACTCATCCACTCCCCTCATCTCTCCTTGAAATCCCTCCTGCGTTGGCCTGGTATATTTTCATGCAAAAGATTGCCTTTTTCAGCCTCAAGGAGAATACAATGGACAGATTGATTAGGCAATATCGTAATGGGGATAGGGTAATGAGCCTGTCAATCATACAGTAGACAGTGTCCGACTGAGAAAATACGCCCAGGCAGCAGAATTACTTAGGTACTTAGACACTGTAGGCGTGCAGTGGGAGTGGGGGTAAGGATGAGTCAAAAAAAGACTGCTGAAACAGAAGCTCTTTGGGCTTTGACAGACTTTTCTCTACATTCATTTCAAGGCATCCATTATTTACTTGTTGATTATCGACGCAGTGAGGATTTGTGCTCATTTGAACTTAATATACAAATGCCTAAATATTCAAATTTAACATCAAAGCATGGAGCTGTTGAATTTGTTACCACTGAAATGAAGAGCTCTCCAATCCTTTAAACAAAGGCTTCCCACTGACAGGCATGAAAAGAAGTATCATTACTTACTGGCAGTAATCTGACAAGTCAGACAAGTATAATGGGTGGATTTGCATATGTCATTAAATGTGTGTTATGTATATGCACGAGTCACCCTGTGGGGTTCTCTGTCTTGTTAAATCTAGACTAATCCAGAGGTCAGGGGTCAAAGGTAGTGAGGGCATATCACATGTTTTCCATCATGTGCCTCCATTTTAATCAACTACTTCCAACCGGGAATATAAATTATAAAAAAGCTGTGCAGGCACATTACATATATGACTGATAAAAATGCAGTCTGTAGCACCTGGTCGTTTCCATTGTTAACAAGTGCATTATGAACCCAAAAGGAAAGAAACCTTCTCCCAGCCAGCCCATTTGTTTTGCTGCTGGGCATGGAGAGCAAATTCGCTTGTATCTGAGACTGAGCAATTTGTTTTATTTGACTTCTCACCCCTTTAACTGTCAGCTTGGGTTCCCCCAACCCAGAGGAGCTTCGCCACAGAAAACAAATGGGCTCCATAATGACCCTCTCCAGCAGAGTTCAGTTTCGGGGTGTGATCTATGTATTTATCCAACAACGTTTGCTCTGTTTCTCTACCAAAGGGTGGATAAGTGGCAAGTTTCTGACTCTGTGCCTCAGTGTTTGTCCTTATCTCTTTTCACGGATCTCCTCATTTTCTTAGAGAGTTGTTTGAAATTAGGGAACAGCTCAAAACATTCATAAAGCTGTGTGTGTGTGTGTGTGTGTGTGTGTGCGTGTGTGTGTGCGTGTGTGTGTGCGTGTGTGTGTGTGTGTGTGTGTGTGTGTGTGTGTGCGCACATGCCTGTATTTGCTTATCCGTCGATGCTGCAGAGAGACAAAGGTGGGGGAGGGAGGCATTTGTACCCCTGTGTTTGTAACTATCAAGAAGTGAATGTTCAGCCAACTATTGATTTTGGAAAAGGCTCTAACTGAGATGATGAGGAGGTGTGTCCTGTGAAGTGGCTATTATGTGAAATCAGTTGCCGTTGGCTGATTCTGTGCGCTCTATTTTCATTGCTTCCAGATTCCCAAAACAGCTTAGGCTGCATCTCTTTAGGATGTAGCCAACTTCATTCAGATTCCTTATTTAAAAAAAACAAACAAAACAAAAACCACTCATACCACTGCCTAAACATGGTTTGCAGGTGAATCCAACTGAATTGCTCCAGCTCTCAGCAGAATTTAATTAATTGTCTCGCTTCTCTTGGCCTTTCGAAAGATTTTAAGTGGACTCGTATGGAAATTCACCATGTTTCATGTTGTTCAATTCTTTTAAAAAAGTTTGTTGCGGTTGCTGCGATGCTAAAGGTGCAGGAGATTTCTATTGTCATATCCTTCACATACATAGAGAGAGGAAGGTTTTACTCATTATGTTCTAGGAGATAGGCACCGATGTCGTTTCCAGCAAAAGAGCAGTCCCACACTGCACGTTTTTGTGAGTACATTACATTTGCCTGTCTGATGAAAAACTCGTACTTATTGCTTGAAATGTTACTTGACGTTCATGTCACGTGGAAATTAAACAATAATTAAAGAAGCTATATGTAGGATTGTGGCCAAAACTGTTGCTGCAGTCAAATTCTAAATACTGCAGTGTGCTGTTTCCCCGGATAGCCACACACTAACCTCTGCCCTGCTCCAGCTGTGTGGCTTTTGTACCCCGAGACTCACTCACTGTTAGATTGCATTAGTAACTACCTGCAGTGAGATGATGAAGCAGCAGTACATCTCCATCTGTTATCATAGTTAAGTATCTCCTACATGTTCATGTTTCTGTAGCTTGAGCAGGTTGTTGATGAATATTTAGCTTTTTACTCGTTTGACAGTTTTATTGATCTGACTCACAGTAACTACGAGCAGAGTTCACGTCAACTCAGGTGATCTGCAGGTTATTGTTTCACTTCACCGCTCTGATGCTACGCCCTGTGTGTGTGTGTGTGTGTGTGTGTTCAGCACCGACACAGACACACACACTGTTACCCTGCATCTACAGGAGCCTTAGTGCATGTTCTTGATGCTGTAGATGAGCCAACATATGAGACGTGTTACTGCAGAATAAACGACAGGAGCAGCTCAGTGTTTCCACAGTCAGAGTTTTCTCCTCCTCTTTCCTACTGTCGTATCATCAGGTGGCTCTGACTCCAAACTGCTCCTCACAGCAGACACATGATGCTGGAGCCTCCTCTGTCTCCTCTACAGCTGACCTGCTGCTCTGCTGGACACTCAACCCTCCACCCCCAAACAAATAAAAAACACTTCTCTAAGTCTCCGGTGCAAAGCTTCTTTACATGTGACAACCTGAGACAGGTGAACTGACTGGGCCGGACTCATCTCATGAACCGCTCCACACTTTCACCATCACTTTATTGTATAGTATAAATGAATGACTGTCAAAGACTGGTATGACTTTTCAGGAAGTGAATAATGAGAACTGAATACAAGTTAAAGCAATTACTGTTCTCAAGTAACTTCCTCACCACTGACATTTGCAAACCAGTAGATGTGGATTGAAACAAGCTGTGTCCTAGCTGCTGACATTTGACATGAAGTTCCCTCTAATTCCTGAGCAACTACATAATAATTACTGCAGTTATACAACCCTGTCCCTGGGCTTGGAGGATTGACCTTTCAGCAAATAACATGTTCATTTCCCTTAATGTGAAAGCAGGGATGTCATTTCCTATTGTGTTCTCCAGGCGCATTAACACAGATCCCATCCTGCATGAACTGCATGCACCGTGTGTTGATGCTAATGTAGGAAGGTGTCTACCTCTCTGTGAGGAGGAGGAGGAAGCTGACACATTCACAGCAATAACTAACATTTCAGTCTCTAACAATTGTCTATCCTTGGCTATAGGGTAGCAAAGCAGCCAGGTCTTCACATACAAGCTCACACATACACACACACACAAACACTCAACCATCACAGAGTGTGAAGAGTGAGAAGAAACACACAGTCAGGTTCGATCCTTTCTGACCACAATCTGGCCTAATGGGAATCTTATGGCTGAGTGCGCCACATAACACAGTTTGAGGATGTATGGCCACAGTGAAAGCATTCCAGCAGGAAAAACATTGAGACGAAAAGTAGGGCCATATTATTCTGGGAGGGCAGAGAGGTGTGGAGTCCAAAATAAACACCAATAGGGATTTCAAACTTAGAGATTTCAGACTGTATTTTTAACACCTATTTAATTGGGACCAATAATTCTCAGACTTTCACATATTTATTTCTGGTACATTTTTACTTTTGCTTTTGCTGGCTTTTGCTGCTTTTGCTGGCAGGGGAAGCCTCAGTACATAAGAGAGGGGGAGATGTGTACAGTGTTTGCCTGGTTTTCACTTTGTACATATTTGCTTCTTGCTTTGAGGTCTGAGATTGGCTGTTGTCACAACATATTGCTTCTCTGGATTCTCTGGTGATAAAGAGGAAAGTAAAATAAACATGTTACTGCCTCTGAAGTCCTGTTGAAATGTTTATTTCCTGTGAATATATTAAAGGATTAGAGATCATATGTAACGTGATTATGAACAAAGCAGCAAGTGTGATCAAAGGGAGGGAGAGAGTAAACATGCAGACTCACACTTACAGACACATACACAGGAGACAGAAAAGGTGAGGGATAAACAGAAATTATGAGATAGATTAAGAGATTAACCCAGAATGAGCTTTTTTTTCATTAATGAAAACAAAACATTAGCAGTGTGTCTTGGTACAGGAGTAATGCAGAAACTGAAAAAAAAAACTCTCAGTATCCTAGTAAACATCCATTGGGCTTTTAAGGATACGCTTTTATTTTTGCAAGTTCAAAACGCAGTGCAAAAATTAATTTGTGTCAAAACATGATATGCTTTCTTCCCAATATGAATCCAAGGTTGTACAACAAGGGTGTAAAACACACAGCCGCGCTAACAAAGGAAGGTTAAATTGCAGTGTTGTGACAGTATGTTAGCCAAAAATACCCACATGAACACAGTAGTGACTTTTGTTCAATAACTTTCCATTGTTACTTGTGTCCTCTCAGCTTTACAGCCTGAAGTGTGATAATGAAATGCTTCAAGGCAGTGTTCAGTTTTCTATTGGATTCAATTTGTTCTGTGCAAGTAGAACTATTATATGTTATGAAAGTTCTCTGATGTTGCATCAGATGAGCCCTGCATAGGTCAGAAAGGGGATGCACGTGTTACACATACACTTAAAAGCCAAGTAGCCCGACTGATTTATCCCCCCATACGCGACTCAGATCTGATTCTTTAATGACAGTGTGAATGGCACAAATCACATGCAATCTCAACTTTTCAAATCAGATTCTGGGCAGTTTCATACAGTATGTGGTTTTTAATCAATCCAATCCAGATCAGATTCTTTTGAAATGTGACCTCAGTCTGAGCAGCCATGGCAACCTAATCGTAATTCAATGCGACTTTTAAATCACTCTAGATCGATGTTCATCATAACTGTGTGTAGGTGGGAGTCACAAACAATTGAAAACAAACATATCAGACGGCAGCAACGGAGGAAGACAGTGGACAGACACTGAAGTTTTAGACCTAATCAGTACATGAGGTGACATTTCTGTCCAAGCGAAAGAAGTCACACTTGATGTGACCAGTCCACACTGGCGTCTAATGTTTGCCAAA
Organism: Selene dorsalis; assembly: GCA_900303245.1. Classification (NCBI taxonomy): domain Eukaryota; kingdom Metazoa; phylum Chordata; class Actinopteri; order Carangiformes; family Carangidae; genus Selene; species Selene dorsalis. The sequence goes on from OMNW01035774.1 coordinate 7,003, forward strand.
TTTTTAAAAATTATATGAATAGACTCATAAATAATTGGATCTGGATAAATATCTGAATTGAGCACTAAGGTTTGCAGTATGAACATACTCTTAGAGATCACACTGCCAGGTGAGTCAGGATACTATGCGTTTACTTAAGGAAGGCACCGATGTATCAGAGGTCGATAAAACTGTAAAAAATAAATGGGGATGGAACTGGCTGTGTGAAACAGTAAGCCTTTTTGTTTATGGTTCAAGCCAGGTTTGTTTTTGCATGGTATGATTATAATATAAAAATTAACAGCTGAGTGACCATGCTGCTGAATATATCATGTGCACAAGATAAATAGAGAATTTTGCGTGGAGAGCAGACATGGAGCGATAGATTGATTAAAAGAAAATACTGGATAACACAGCGTAATACTGAATTTATTCTCTATACCTGTCTGTTCTGTTTTTATAAACAAATGTTATTAAAAAATGCCTGTTCAGAAAATTGCTTATTAAAAGTTGTTGCATGGATAAAACAAACACTGAGAACAGGCTGCACAGCAGACTGATGCCCATGGCACGTAGACAGTTGTTATCAGGAGTCCATGGCAAGTTAACCAAAGGCAAGTGTTCAGTGGTGTACGCCTCCATTACTCTTAGAATCTCATTGTATGATGTAAATCCCTTTGCTTGAGACCAGTCTCCTGATCCTCGATGCATCAAGCCTCTTTTCATAGAAAAGCAAACAAACCTGTCATACTTATTCTGCAAGATCTTCAACTTGTTGACATTATGGCAGCAAATCCTCCTTTCTTAGTTTTGCATTTGCATTGGCAGGAAGATACTTTCAAGGCACCAGTGGTCTGTGTTTGTCCTAAGAGGGTCCCAAGTATAGTCAGCCTGCAGCTCAGGGCAGAGTCAGAGCAGTGTGTTGACAGACACCAGCGCTCGTCTCCCGTCCTGGACCCATGTGCACTGACAGCTGTCAACTACCTTGGCCATCACCTGTCTCTCACTGAGACATACACATGCCCACATGTATGCATGTACACATGCACTGACACACATAATACTGCCTTTGTACACTTGCATGCACACATGCACACGTGTAAGCAGAAACACACACAGGGTCACAGAGCATGCAGCTTTTGGCTTTGGCATTTAGTTCACTCTCCCTCCTCAGATATCACTGCCCTTTTCTTCTTGTTTCTTTCATTCATATACTATCTTTCTTCCCATCTCACTCTCTCTCTGTCTTTCTCTGAGTCTCTTCCCTCTGTCTCAGTCCTCCAGCCAAAGCTTTGGATACAGAACACCAACCACCCGTGAGATGAGCGATTTAGTAATAGTGTAGTTGGCAGCCCAGGCACAGGGGGTCTGTGCAGGAGTTGTGGACATTGTGACATGTATGGGTGCAAAAACTATTCCAGTGGGGAAAGAAGAGAGAAAAGACAGACAGGTGGAGACAGAGTGGATGGAATGGAACAGGGTTAGTTCTTGAAAAAGAAATATAAGAAAAATTAATAGATGTAAAGAGAGTGCAAGAAAAACGAGAGTGGGTGCAGGCGCATCTTGGTATGTGGGTGGAAGCTTTTGAGTTTTGAAGAGTAGCGGCAGTACTGGCATGAGAGAGAGGGAACAAGGAAGGAGGAGAAGGAGGGGAGGGCAGAGATTTTGAAGAGAAAGGGAGGGAGCGAGGGACGGGGGTGGAAAAGCAGCAATTAGTGTAATTAGGAGACCAGCTTTAGCAAGGCACTGACAATATGTCACCTCTCATTATAACCCATAAGCAAACACAGCAGCCTAATGCAAGGCAGCACCCATTCTCTAGATAGTTCCCTGTGTCAATGCAGATTTTGCTCTCCACAGTCACGCTCAGCTGCATATCATTGACTTGCCAATACAACATGGGGTTTTGGATTCAGAATTCAGAGTCCAGTTAAGAGACAGAGAGAGAGAGAGAGAGACACCCAAACAATGGCTAGGTCCAGCTTATTGTGGGAGTACACAGGATATTTGGCAGCAAAACAGAAAGGAGTCCGGATCCTTGTTAAACTACAGCAGGATCGATTAATTCAGATAGATGCAATGCGTTAGATGTTTGTGCTTAGCTGCTCTGACAGGAGATGTATATGTTGTGGTCAGCTGAAATTGCTGTTTGGACAATTATGGCATGAGAAATGTGTTGTGCTTTGAAGCTGTGGATGATTTGCATCAACATTGCATTGCACTTTGAACGCACGCGGACATTATGAGTATGCATATAAGAGGTAGCTATGAAGGTAAAATTAATAGAAAAAAAACAACACACACACCAAGGCTGATGAAGTCTATGAATAGCTATAGACAACATCATTGTCATCAGTGCCTTGCCTGAGGACACAGCTTCTGATTTCTGCCCATTTCTGTGTATTTATACAACTTCCATAAGCCAGGATACTTGTTTTCATGGCAACCCAACTGTACTCCAAAGCAAACTGTTGTTTGTTGTCTCCTTTTTATTTATTTATTTATTTCCTGTTTTTCCAGTCTCATAGCAATCGGCCCATTAAAACTTTACCACTGCACCATAGACACTTTACTGAAGGAGACGTGTTTTCTGTTGTGCCGCTGGTTCTTTTTTTTCCTCCACCCCTCTGTGACATGGCACGGGGCCGCTGGGCCAAGTGACTGTGACAAATTGGGATTGGAAATGATAAAATAGGCTATTTAATAAGCATGGCGGAGGGGATTGGACTCTGGTTTCGGGTTCACTCGAATAAGCAGACTGTCTGAACTCCTCCTGGGCCCAGCTTTGATGGCAGCTTTCATCCATCTGATGGGGAGATTCTGGCAGTGGAAGATGGAGCCGGGTATGTTTCTCTATCTACTGTGTGTGTGCGCGTGCGTGCGTATGAGTAAATGCAAAATCAGTGCACACATCAATCCAAGGCAGAGATATATGGTTGCAAGCGAGCGGGCCTGGGGGGAGTAAATGTGGCCATGTGTTAACCTCAGGCTATTAACTTACAAATATAAACTCCTTCCCTCAGATAGTAATCACTTGTGCCATTTTTTTTCTTTTTCTTTTTTTTTGGTCACAGTGGACCATGGAAATGAGAAGCTGTTATTAGAGAGAGTTGCAGCGATAGTCCCTAATGATAAAAGGCTCGATTGAGATGTCACACTTACTGTATGTTGGATTGTGTGCGGGTGCAGAGAGAAATGTTTGTGTGTTTAAATGCATATAGAATAGAGCGAGCAGAAGACATGAGGGGAGATTAATCAAGATGTGCATGTTTCTATGTTCAAAATACAGAGACCATTAATTTGAAGATGCTAGGAACACATACAACAGTGTGTTGAGCGAGTGTGTTTTAAGGCGTTAAACGAGCGGCCCAGAAAAGATGAAGGAGTTAAAGGAGAGAGAGAGAGAGAGAGAGAATGAGAGATAGAGAAAACTCTTAGAAAAACTATAACCCTGCAGAGGGTGTGATGCAGACTCAGAGACAATAGGAAAAAAGGCAATAAAAGAACAAATAAAACTGACAGTGGAGTGCAAAGGAGAAATCGGTGAGAAAGACGGTGCGGATGGGCAGACAGCATAAGGGAAGAAAGAAAAGGTGTAAAGGAAGGGTGACCGAGGAAAAGGGGGAGTTAAAAGCTAAAAGGAAAGACAGCAAAACAAAGTGACACAGAGAAAGAGGAGATAAAGGAAGGCAGGGAAGCAATAGGTTTCAGAACTTGTTGACAGTGAGTTCAACACAGAGACAAAGAGATGCATGGAATATAGAATAAGACGGTGAAGGAAGGTGAGACATGAAGAATGAGGAAGAGAACTAACGCTAGGTTTGGTGGAATGGGGGAGGGGGGCAGGGAGCCATCACATTTATCTATGTGGTGGATGCATATATTACTCAATGTTTATACTTAAGTTTGCATACATTTTCAGTGTGACAGTTGTGTGTATGAAAAAGGGTACGTTTTCTAGTATCTCTGAGCGAGCGTGTCAGTATGTATGTCTTTGTGGGCATTCTTTTTTTTTTGGATCAAACCAGCCACCCAGGAAGAAAAAAAAGTTTCAGCACAGCAGGAGAATCCTGAATTTTGGCTCAGCTCCAACACTACACACTAATGTCTATGAAGAATATGAATTATGAATTAAAGCATAACTTTTTCCACTAATGGGCAAATTCTGTCCCACGAGGAATTTTATATTTCTCTACCGCAAAACAAAAAAAACAAAAAAAATTCTTGCCAGTAGTTCACAGGTGTTCCACCCAGTTGGACAAATATCCCTGAGCTATTAATGACTGTCATGTTAGAGCCCAGACCTCCACTTCCCTCTGATGAGAAGACCTGACTACTGACTACAGAGTCAGTGCTTCTGTTACAAATGCAAATGGTTTTGTTTGCCAGTGAAACTCATGGAAGCATCACGATGCAGAGCTTTGAGACCTTGAGACCGCACTATACCTACAGTACATAATTGATGGTTTCTCAATGGAATGGATTCTAATGGATAGGATGAACACATTCATTTTCATTTTTCACGCCGGTAAACCCCTGATGGTTCATGTTGTGATACTAGGGATGTAACGATTACCAGTATTACGGTTAATCTCTGTAAAAGTTTTGCTCAGTAGTGCTAACCGTCTGTGTGTAAATTAATCACATTATCTCGGTGGATAATTGGGATATATAATGACAGCCTCACCCAGGTCTCCCTATGCAGGCACAGCACGTTTGTAGCTTGTAACGTAGGAATCTAGATCAAAAGCACGGTGGAAAGAAAAAGAAAAATCCTTAGTATATGGGTGTATTTTGGATTGGACAAGAGCGCTGAGGGATTGCTGGCTGAAGACACTTGTCCTGTCTGCAGAGCACACAGGAAGAAAGTTGTTGCCGGGCAGCGTTTCCGTTTCGTTTCGAGACACTTAGCGGCTTTTTTTTATCAAAGCTACATTTAATTACTGTCATTGCCATTATACGGCAATACAAGCTATGTGAATTTGCAAAACGAAATTGCAAATGGAGACATTAAGTTGATCAGGGGTTGATTTTAGCACGGGGCAGCCAGTACTTTAATTGGACAGCTCGGTCGGACAGCACATCCAGTGGGCTGAAGTGCTGACGCACAAACGCATTAACATAAACGGTTTGGCTTTGTGCACAGCGACACTGTTGGTTCACAGAAAGAATATGCTCTATATCAGCCATGATATCTCACACAGGTGACTTGGCAATGGTTTGATATAGAGTAGTGGGTGAAGCCCTCATTTAATGAGGTTCCAGCTGAGCTCAGTTATACCTGATATCTGAGAAACATCGCAGGTTTGGAGGGTGGATGTGTTTTTGATGTGCCCCAAAGCATTATGTGTTCACGCAAATGTGGGATGTGTGTGGAAAAAACATGATACATGATAGTCATGATGATTCATTTTATTTGTGTGCCTGATGTGCAAAGCGCATATAGGAACACACTTGTTATTCTTCATACTTCTTTTTTTTTTTCTTTCAGCGCATAACATAAAGATACCCCGTGAAGGCTTTTGTAAAATTTATAAAAGAGCCTCATAATAATGTGGATGAATCTACATTACCCACACTTGTTTGTGTGTCCATTTTCAATAAATATACATTTTATCTTTGTAGTTATTTTGATATTATTATTTAGTGGTTGACTCGCCCAGCATTTCCTTGGAAAGACAGAGCGATTTACGGGAACCAGCTATGAGCAGAAAACAAACAGTGAGAAGCTTCTCTGAGGCAGGCGGAGCAGCTCGGTGTCACTAACCTCAGCGGTCCTGGTGCTCCACGTCTGTCTCACACTCCTTAAACTGCTCACAAAAAAGTTAGTCTGGAGCCCTGACGCACGAGACAGATAAGCGTCTTTACGACAATACGTGCTAGAGCTCATGGGAAATGCAGTCTTCATTCCTGCAAAACATGAAAGTTCCTCAGAGGGGCTTTAATGTTTTAATACATAAAACATACTGTATATACGATGCAGGTTTTAATATCTCACTCAGTGTAATATTGCTTTGCCTGACGCAGCTGAATCTGTGAGTACTGGTCGCTAAGAAGACTAAGAAGACTCTTTCCTTCACATCAAGAGATCTAATGAGATGTTCCCACCTGTTTTCCCAACTTTTGTAACAACGATGCAGTTTGCAGGAATGACCACTTTCGCCTGCTTTACTCTGGAATTACTGACAAATGGTGCAAATTATTGCAAAAACTGAATCATCGCTTTCGAAGTTGAAAAAGTATTTAGGCGAATAGTAATAATAATAATTTTAAAAAAAAACAGCCTTGTATTTTCTGTAATTCACGATACTCATATATGCACTCCAGACAACTCTCTGAACTGGTATCTAATCTGATTGGTCAGGGAGGGCACAAGAGAGAGGAGAGCAAGCTAATGGCAGAGCAGAGAGGCAAAGATAACAAGCTTATCACAGTGCGAAAAAGTGGGTGAAAACTTGTTTTGGAGACAAATCCAAATGGACTGACCAATCACTTGACTTGTCAGTGTCCTCATGGCACATTTCAACAACTAATCCTTAAAACTGAACCCTGTGATAGCTACAGGAAAATGGACAAAACTTTCCTCTTTTGACTGTTCAAACACTTTCTATTGTGTGTAGTGTATTTATTTATGTGATACATTTTTTCTGTTTCTTTGAGTATAATCTTGTTTATATATAGGTCATTTTTCCTCATGAAAGGAAAGCTTTTTCATATACAGTCATCTCCCCTCCCCCCGCTTTCTTGTACTGCCCCCAATTCTCAACAACTGATCTGACGTGTGTCTAAAACAGGGAACACATTTTTAATTCATTACATAAAATAGCACTGTTCACTTACATCTCTATGATAAAAACACGCATCCATGAATAACTAGTTTCTCAGTCCATGAAAGCAAGCACACTTCAGATATTTTGATTTCACTTGAGTCATAACCCACACGTTCCCCTTCTGCCTCAGTCCTTCTTGTCTGGCGCTATCTCACCACTGTCACCAATGTAAACACCGTGCAATAACTAATGTGAAACTTCATTTGTAAATCTACATTAACCTTATAGTCAACAATTAACCTATTAAAACTAAATGCAATCAACAGCTACTCCATAAGAAGCTTCAGGATGTGAAGGTGTAATGTGATGAGACCCAGTAATCAACAGTATGTAAACACTGAATATCTGTATGTATGAAAAAGCTTTAAAGGATAACAATTACAACGCACTGGACACACAACTCACCAACAGATCCATTGCTTCTCATAGTGTCATATAATTTATGTACTTATTTATGCAGTTTTAATTATACAGCTCCAGGAAAAAAAAAATACTGTTTTATTTAGCATATTATTAATATTAATTTATTTATTCCTCTACTAAAGTGTGAAATTATTTTCAGCTATAGAGGTCAAAAGGCCACTTGAGTGACTAATGCAACTGTATGTCACGCACACGCATAGTGCTACATTACAGGACTGTCTGCCGGCCATTGGCCCCCTGCCTATCAGTTCGCAGTGATCAGTCGTGCCTGGCTGTCGTCTGTCCGCTGCCAGCTGTCAAAGGGCCTGCTTTGGGCATGCCCACTGATGAGAGGCCGCAGCTATGCTCTAGAATCAATCCAGCTCTCTAATAGGTCACGAATGGCTGCACAGTGCTTGCCAACAGCTTGGGATTGGAGAATGAGTAGCACAGGGGGTGGAAAGATGAAGCGGAAAGAGAGAGATACACAGGGAGAGACAGATATGTCAGCTATGTTGTTATAATCAACAGCAAGTTGTGTTGGCTACCGTTAGAAAAGAGAGGGCAGTAATTGACATGCCATGAATTTGCAGCCGCTAGGCAGGGTTTCATACTTTGAGTGAAACCAGATCACATTGACGTAAACCCATCATTCTCTCTGTCTCCTTCTCTTACTTGTTAGAGTTTCCTACTTTTAGACCTAATTATGAGTTAATGTGTACACACTTAATGAAATTCCCGTATGTGAATGGAAGGAGACAGAAAATCATTGGAGGAGTGTGATTTTTGTTTTTAGATACCAAGCAGTTGGTACTCAGCAAATGTGTCAGTTTGCACTGAGCAACTTCTGCGCCGTTGGTGCATGCAGAAAAATATTTGATACAAATGCAATCTAATTAAACATATTCAAAATGCCTGCCGCACTGTTAAGCCATCTACTGTATGGGAACAGGGAAAGTGTAGATAGGCAAAAATGAATTAATTCTATCCTCCCAATGCTGTTTGCCTTTGAGGCACAGATGAATAAACAGTATGTTTTTATTTCTTTGAAGTTATCACTCCACAGCTCAAACATATCTAATTGGAAACTTGTGAAGAAATATTTTGATCAATTTAAGGAAAGCAAGAGTTTTTCTTCTACTTTTTCTTTGATTGACTTTCATAATAACACATGACTCATTTCATTTTATCTCACTGAAGGTATGTATGATACAGTTTTTTTTTTTTGTTGTTTTTTAAATAATGTTGTATTCTGATCCAAGGTATAGGCAATGTAATGGTTAGATAAAAAATGTACACTTTTGAAAATAGCATTGATGTATTTTGATATTATTTAGTGAAATAATAAACAATTCCAGTGTTGTGTGTGTCTCTCGATACACCTTGATCTGTCAGCCACAGGCAAATCTGAAATATTGCTGCATTAAAAACCCCAAGTGGCTGCATTGACGTAGAAAGGTTGCCACAGGTAGCAGTGAGAAAATTAAATGAGTGAGACCAGATTGACACACCCAGCAGCCTGGAATCTGCACTGACTGGCAAGTGCAGTGTATCAGCTAAAGATGCTGCATTTCATTGTGAAATAAGGTGGTACCTCTCTGAGGTTGGATGGCAGTTGTCTAGTACTATCATCATTGGTTGGCGTTCCCTTTCTACCACACAAGGAGCCACATACTTTGACCTAGCCACCTCTCACACCTGAGCAGATGGTGGAGGTACAGGACGTTGTTTCCATCTGTAAGAGATTACTAACCCCAGAAGCTCTTTGCATCCTCGATGGGAGGCAACAGTGGAGACAGGTGATGGTCTGTGTGACTTTTTGCAGACAGACAGCCACAACCTTGGCCTACAGTGAGTATGGATCTGGAGACACAAAATGTTGGCACTTTAACATCTCAGTGGGGTTGGCCTGGCCACAGAGGGGCACAGATCTGCCTCAGCCGAGATTGATAATAGTGTGTCATACTCAATGCCAGGCAGCATGGATTGCCCATCATCCTCCATGGGGGCAAGTGGTGGATCTTAGAGACAGGCACAGGGCAGAGTCAGAAGAGTTCGGTCTCACTCCTGTCAAAGCAAAGCTCCATCTGAGAATCCCAGAAAATAGGGCTATTACTGCCAACAAGCACACTCCCACTGTTAGTGGACGCAGGCAGCAGAATGCACAGTGCTGAGGCACACACTGCTCCGCTGGTGTTGGTTTTCCTGTGCCAATCAGTCCAGGGCACAAAAAGGGAGAGTCTATTTTTCCCTTGAGACAAGCTTACCCTTGACTGCTGGCCTCTCTGGAGTTCAGAGTTGCAACATCTAGTCATGAGGGAAAGTGTGTGGGCTTTTGGGTCAGAGCCATTTTCTGCCCTCAAGGGTTGCTTGGCTGGCTTATTGTTGATTGGATGACATTCAAAGTACAAATTTTAGTTTATGGTTCCTCAGGTCAGGTATGATCATAAGCTGGTTTTAGACAGAGTGTATGGGGCAAGTCTATACAACACTGAGCCAAACATTGCTGTGCAACAAAGGTTCTTGCAGCAGTAAAAAAGGGCACTTCATCAGTCACGACATAGTGTATCATAAAAAGGAACTCTAGTGAAAGATATTACTGAATATTTGGAGCTTGATCCATATTAGGGTCTAAAAATCAGGACCTTTCAGCTTCTATGGAAAAAAATGACAGACACGTTTTACACACAGCAGCTTTCTGTTGGTCTGGGTGTCAACCACTTTGGTCTGGACTAAAATGTCTACATGATAAAGATAGTACATAACATTTGAAAGGAGTGTCTTTAAATAACTGGAAACCATTTTTGGTCTCCAGATGACGAAAGTGAGTGACTTTGGTGATCCTCTGACTTTTCCTAGAGTTCTTTTAGTAAGATCTTAAGACATTAGTAGGGGTGCACCAATTGCAATTTTCTGGGCGATCACTGATCACCAATGTTTAAAAAGCCTGACCTGCCGATTCCAATTTTGGCCAATACTGATTTTTATATAACTGACAGCATACACCTTCAATGTACAAATCATATTTTATTGAAAAATAATACCCGTGAAACAATACAGTACAAACTTGTTGTTTTAACTGCACCTGAGGTAGTTCTCTCAAATATAAATGAAAACAATAGAGCATTGCTGTCCAACCTACTAAATTATATCAATTCCTTTAGTCTTTCACTTTTCACATCTTAAAACAAACAAAAGTTGTGCAACAGGTGACACTGAAGACCTGTTTTGAGCCTGAGTGCACAGCAATATTTTGTGCATGTGCAGATGTAACCTGATGGGGGGGCCTGCAGTGTTTCCCACAGGATTTTAGGAGATGGCAGGACAGTGTCGGACCGTGCATTTGAACCATGCACCAGTGATGTGCTGGTTGATAAGTTTCATTTTTGCCGCACACCACTGGCATGCATGCGCACTTGTCTGTGTGTGTGTGTGTGTGTGTGTGTGTGTGTGTGTGTGTGTGTGAACGAGAATGACAGAGAAAGAGCACTATGCGGAGATGAATGAACGGAGCGATATGGCGTTGAGAGAAAAAAAAGCGGAATCAATTTGTGGTGCTTGGTCTTGATTCTGTGGCGCTGCGTCACACATTGGTCAATGTAAGTGAAACACACTTTACACACTGTAAATCAACTTGCTGAGCCCCTAAATTTACTGCTTGAGCTCCTAAAATTTTAAGTTAGGGGCCTAGTAAAAAATGTTACTCTGGAGCCCTGCCTTTGATCCCTGACTTTGCATGGAGCACCATCACCCGGTCAAAGTTTTCAGTACTTCCAGTAAAGTTTATGACTGTACCTGTTAAATCAGACTGTTAATATGGTAACACACTGAAATAAGATGGTAAACATGCTAGCATGATCAGTGCATTTGTCACTTGGATTCACTAGCAGTGGCTGGACAGCTCAAAGCTCTGCAGTGGAACTGCATCCTAATGCTAGTTTAGTAGTATGGCTGTAGTCTCTCTCATATCCCCCAAGTTTTGTAATAGTAGACCACCATTTAATTGGCCATCACATAGTGTGTGATTGCATTGTTGCTAGGTAAGCACATGACTAACCGTTAGCCGGTATCAAGAACTTTGACCGATTAACACTACTATTTATTTTTTTTTATTAGCTACTTATGTCAATCAACTCATGGGGGCGGGTCGACATGTGCAGACTTCCACTATGCATTTAGCCATATTTCGCAACAAACAGTTACACGGGAAGACTTACAGTAGGTGCCAGTTATGCAACGCAGTCCTGTGAAAGATGGTCAGATGACAAACTTACACGGACATCTGCATGTGCATCACCTGTAAGGACTGCGCCACTAAAGAAAAAAAAAGCACTGCAACAGACAGACAGTCAGTCAGAGGACCGCTCTATTGTTCCTCTCTCTTTCGCCTGGTGTCTGGATTCACTTTGTAAGTATAAAAAGAGTTTAACATTAGAAGTTCTAACCACCATCTGAGCACCGATTTGCTGAGCCGAGGATCAATGGATGTGGAGCTGTACAGCTGTACCAGGCTGTGTGTCTGTGTTTTATAACATCTCCAAGAAAAAAAAAAAAAAGGAGATCATCCTCTCAATCGCTGATAGAGGATCAGGTTGCTGATCGGCACAAGCCTAGTCATAGACACTCAATACAGCATTTCAATTTTATCGGTTAACGGTTATTTATCGGTCAACAAACGTCAGTAATCAGTCTGAAAAAAAAAAATCAATGTGTGCATCCCTAATTGTTGCTTCTCAGTTTGGTGTAGCACATCGATCCATGCATCACACGACTGACTACACAGTATGTACAATAATGTCATGTTCTCCTTGTGTTCCCTTGTTTAGTTTGAGTTTTTTCTTGCTTTATTTTGAAAATCCCTTGTGGCTTCTTCCTCCCCTCTTGTGTTCCCCACTTTCAATCAGCACCTGCCCCACCCTAATGTGTTTCACCTGTGTCTCGTAGTCTTCCCCTTGTCTGTGTGCATATACAGTTTACCTTCCAGCAGCTCACCCTCCTCTGTCCTCACTGTTTCTGTAAGTTCTTGTTCTTGTTCTCGTTCTTCTTTTTTTTGTATCTTTTGTGTTTACTGTTTTGGGGTTTTTGGAGACACCTTTGTGTGTTTTGTCCTGGACTTAGACCTGTTGAAGCCCACCCCCTTTTTTTTTCTTACAATGTATTAACTTTGTTACCCGTCACCCTGTTTTTTTTGTTATCTGCATTTGGTTCCAGTTCCACATGACAAACGATGTCACTAATACATGATACATGTCCCCATATACAGTAGTTTCTCCATCAATAACCATTATCAACCAACAACCAAGGGCTCTAAGCTGTTTAAGTTGTTCTTGAACTGTTTGCTCTGGAGATTGGACACCCTCAGTGCAGTTGGTTTCCAATACCACGGACATTGCCTTGACCAACAGTCTGAGAAGGAATTATTTCCGGAAGCTCCAAGCTTGCTAGCGGGCAGGAGCAGATGGAGATTAGAAGTCCTCTCCCAGCTGGCAGAAATACAATAGGTTAAACCACCTGCTGGCCTTCGGAGCTTTTCTTCGACTGCTGTTGCAGCTTTTTCTTTTCTTGAGGTTGTAAGGCCAGAGACATAGTAAACGTTATTGTTTCTCCTTTTCTTTGTCATATGACTTGTGTTCTAAATGTTTCAAGGAGACCATTAATCACACCCACAGCTAACCACAACAGTCTGTCCCATTCCCTCTTTTAGTGTATCACTCATTATTTCATTGTTCAGCTTTTTGTGTATGTTTTCCTCTTGCTCTCTTTTATTTCGCCCCCTTCCTCTGCCTCTGCCGTGTCAGCCCTGTCTTTCTGTCTCGCCTGTTTCCACAACAGCCAAGGACTGTGTCTTCTCCCTCTACTGCTCTCCAATGTTTGTCTGAAGTATTAGGGGCTTGTTGCCTCATTGGATAGAATTAATTGATTAATACTTTTATCCAATTAGTGCTCCCTCATGCAATTAATCAGCTGGCTGATGTTAGGGCCGCTCTGTCAGTCGGACGAAAGGCAGACAGATGCTTTGGGTCTGCTGTGTGATGAACAATGACCTCTCCTTTACTCTCCTTCTCTTCTTCCTATTTTCCACACACCTGGCTTCCCATCCTCTGTTCACTGTTTTTCCCTTGCTCTCCAGCTCACAGCACATTGTTAAGATTCTGCCTGAACATAAGAAGCTCTAGTAGAAAACAGTTTCCTACAGATAATCCTAACAAAACCAACACATTATGGGTTTTGTGGCTCAGAACATGGAGACAGAAGAAAGGCAACATAAACAAACAAGTGTTAGAATATTTATTTTTTCTATTTGCAGAATTTATGGTATAGGGAATAAAAACTAAACTTTCCGTATTGCAAAATTCAAAAAAATGTGTATGTTTAAAAAATCCTAAACCAAGACTGACTTTGATGCTCAGATGACCTTTAAAAGTATCAAGTTGAAAACATTTCCAGATAAAGCCCAAACTGCAATTAAGATAACAGCAAATTTCCTTTTTGTCTTACAGGTTTGTCCTTTTACTGCCTTTGAATCACTGATGGAGTTGTCACGATGGCCAAAGAAATACCGTGGGACCTTTGAGGGATGAACTTTCCAAACCACTGGATTGTTCTGGTTAGAAAAGCCATTGCAGATCAAACAAATTCACCAACAGTAAAAGCTGCTGGCCTTTTCTCAGTTCAAGGATTCTACTTCAGGAGGCAACACTAGTCATGACTTTCCAAGGACCTGGACTAAAGAAGAGTTTTCTTTGCAAAAACAGTTCCACATTATAACTTTTGTACAACTTAGTATTAAACTACCTGAATACCACACCAACCCTTTGAATGGACATGGACAGATGTGTAATTGAAAACGCCGCAAGCAAATGACAAAGGCAAGAATGGATGGACACCTTTGCTCATCAGAGGCGTGTTTCTCAGTGCCACTGTATCCCTGTTTCCCCCCATTTCCCCCACTGAGCAGTGAGCCAATCTAGAAAGATCTGTCATCGTTTCTGGCAAATATTCAGCTTGGAAACACTTGTCAGAGTCTTAGTTTGACGTTCTAGAACATATTTTGAAAAAGAAAAAAATATATATATATATATCAGAAACTTCATAAGGTGGGACAGATTCGATAAATGACTGCTCATGTTACAATACAAACAGGTACTCCACAGGTGGTAGAAATTCAATATGCTCTATGACCTGCCTTCTATTCAGCAAATAACTTCAGATCGATTCGTGATCCCATGGATTGACTTTCAACTTCTCACACAAAGACCTTTTTAAGTTTGCCCTGGTGGAGTTTTATTTGATATAAAACCACAACAGAAAAACTCTTCCTGTCTGCATGTATCTTTTATATTACATGTAGACCCAGGTGGGATATCTTTTCCTTTTTTTATTTTCTTCTGTTTTAAAACAAAATGGCTCCTTATTGGACAACAGGAGCTAGTACACTGTTGGCAGCATTGGGACTTCTCAGCTGCTGTAGTCTCCACTGGTGTGAGGCCTCAAGGACTAGTGGTCCAAGCTCAAGAGGAAATACACAGGACCAAGGACCCTCGTCACTTGAAAGAGTTAAGAGAGGATGGGTGTGGAACCAGTTCTTTGTGGTGGAGGAGTACACGGGCACAGAGCCGCTGTATGTTGGGAAGGTAAGACTACTATCATTAGAATAATTTTATCAAAAACTGTTGATTCTCTCAGTTGCTTTTGAAACAAAAGAAAGGCCAGACTACGGGGTTATTTTCCTGTCAATTCAAAAGCATATTATAACAATTTGAGAGCACTATTTATTGATTTTACGTTCAGATTTTGTAGTATTGTCTCTCAGAACTCTGCACTTGCACTTGAATAGCCTCTGCTTGCACTTAAATTTGCTCTCCTTGTACTCAAACTGTCTGCTATAGCACTCAGTTACATTGCTGCTCGTGTGGATTTACTGTGCTCAGACTTGAGGTCTTCTTCTCACATTCTAGGTTGCTTGGAGTTGTGAAATGTAAAATGTAGGAGCTCATTAAATGTACTTTATTTACTACTGTCCTAATGTGTTAGCTAAGTTATTTATTTTTGCCATCGTACTTTTCTCATACTTTAACGCTTAAATAGTTAACAGGAAGAACCACCGCAGCGTGTTGTCAGGTCTTGTCAAGCAACGGTGTCCACATGATGTACAACACTAGGTGTACAATCAAAGGATGTAACATTATTCATTAAAACAAATTTAAAAACAACTTACCTGAGAATCTTGCCGACCGTTGTCCATGTTGCCCAGAGGTCTGTCTCTGTCAGATTCCCGAACTAGGTGACATCGTTATCTCCTCCAGCACACCGACGGGGAGCAGGGTGCCATGTGGCTATGATTGTACATTATGTATCAATTATAATGAAAAGTATGGGTGCTTGTGCATTAACAAACTGATATTTTATTCCAGAGGTCATAACAAAATAACGGGAACAACATTTAATTTAGTCCAGGCGAGCTAAACCCGGTTAAACCCGACTAAGAATGCCCGCCCGTATGCAGCGCTCTTAGAAGTACAGTCAATGCACCCACAAAGGAGCTAGCTTTCTGTTGGTTGGGGGATTTTGACAGGGTTAATGCACAAAAAATCCAGGAGCAGAAAAAAAACTGAGAGCACAAGTTCCACAAGTTCCACATGACCAACTCTGAGCAAATCTTGCTTGCGAGAAGAAGACCTCCTTGCCAGCAGCAATGTAACTGAGTGCTAGCACACAGTTTGAGTACAAGCAGAGCAAATTTAAGCACAAGGAGAGGCTATTCAAGTGTGAGGGCAGAGTTTTGAGAGACAATATTACAAAATCTGAAAGTAGTAGTAGTTATGATTCAGTCAACACAAAGCCAAGACTATTGCCTACATTTCTCTGTAGGTAATATTGAGAGATTCTGTCTGACAAGTGTTCATGCTGCAGTAAAGTGAGTGGAGATCATACTTTCGTCATCAGGATGAATGCATGACTAAGAATTTTTCTCAGTCACAACAGCTCCACATAGCAAATATTTTACAATGATTTGTCCTTAAGCAGAGTAGATGCCAGTTTGTAAATATACAGTATATCCACAATGATACAAAGAGCCTTCCAAGGGCAAACATCTGTTTATAGATAAGTTTACTGTTTGGGGAGTTACACAGATTCTTGTTAGAATGCTTTTTACACGTAGAGAGACAAGTATAAAGTCATTTTAGATAACAGTAAAAATCCCTCCAGTTAGGCTGCAGTCGCTGCACCTCGTACTACAATGTAATAGGTTTCCATTATGATTTCCTGCTGCTTGTATTTTTATCTACTGAAGTGATTCTAAAGGTTACACTAAATTAGTCATGTTATTGTGTAGAGAAGTGCATGAGAATGTTGCAAGCCAGCCTGTTCATTTATATGATTGCTTTAACTGACAACCCTCCAGAAAATACCCACAATATTCTAGTATACATAACAGAAAAGGATTGTATTTATCAAGAAAAAAAGCTGTGATCAGAGCTTTGGTAAAAAAAATAATTAAACAAAAATAGTATTAAAAAAAACAGAAGTGAAAAGTGAAGCTCAGCTGCTCTGCATTAAATCTGATTGTTAAGTTTGAATGGTCTAATCGTGCACCTACAGAAATACCCACAAAAGGTGCTCAGTGCATTAACACTGAAATGAAAACAGATGCCAACTGGCACAACATGTTGCCAACACAACTGTAGCTTCTCCACCCCACTCCCTTCACACGCTACCGTGGTCACGAAATCTGTCCACGCACATACAAACATCAAAACAACCTGTGGTAGTTCCTGCTAGGGCAGGAATCTCCAGGATCACACTTAATCATCATGACATGGACACACTGACTCACAAGGTGAAAACAATCCCAGTCATGCTGTTACACCTGGTAAAAACTTCCTTGTATTCAGTAATACTTGCATTTTACTTTCTTCTGTAGCTCTGCCAGCTTTTTCACCTGCATGAAATAACAGAGCGCCTTAGGTCAGGACCATAACATGATGGGTTTAAGAACAAGAATAAAAAAAAGAATCAGGCCCAAGTGGTTTTCAGCAAAGAGCTAGCTCTGAAAGATACTCTATCATCAGTAAACAAGCAGGGAAGCACTGTCCTACTGCCAAGACACTGAGCATTAAATATTCAAAACCCCAAATTTCGCTCTTTTTTTTCACTAATAGTGTGCTGCCTGCATTTTCTCTGGGAGACTTGGTACAAACGTGACCTCATGCAAGTGAATAGAAGCTGTCTTTTTAAGAGAGAGTCTACCTTCAACTGTCAGCAGCTTTGTAGCTCCTGGGAAAACATGGGAGTCACTATAGTTCTGACTTTTGTTTCACTTCCACTTTCCTGTCCTTGTTTTTATCTAACCATAGGAGCCTCATTGTTCTCTGAACCACTCTGTTTCTATGTACTGAGAACAGCAGAGGTCCATTGGCTTTTTACTAAATGGGTACTTCATGCTGCAAATGAAAACCTTTCCAAACATGATCTGCTGGAACAGCTTGTTGTGAAGCAGCTACAGCAAGTTTTGACTTCAAGATGTCACAGACTGACTGAAACTAGTCCATATACATTTCAGTTTTGTTCTATTAGCTTTACTTTAAGACAAATGAACAGAAAGGTGAAGTGATAAGCATTAATTGTGCTCCACCATATCGGTTCATACAGGAGTATGTATACTTCTTCCCTACATATATGGTCATCATTGGCAGGGCCTGAATCATGAGTTCCGTTTATCACAGCAACACATAATTCAGCTAATTTACCTCTTGAACTACACATGACCTCTAGCACATGAGCTAAAGGTACCATCATATCACTTTGTGAAGCAATAAATTCAACCATTTTTGGAACTTTTCAAGAGTCTTATATGCCTTTTCACCAGAGGAACCATAGAGAAAACTACATTAGTACCCCTGCTAATGCTCCTCAACTCCAGGTTGAAGGTTCACGCTCACAGCGTTGTACGCTCTGATCACCCAGCAACTATCAGGCTAGAAATAGAAAGTTTCTTGCTGGTCGAACATGAGCACAGATTACCACGCTTTTTTCAACAAGGACTCAGGCGCTTTGAATGATCTTTTACACTCCTTTTACACAACGTGTCTTCTTTGTGTCCAGTAATTTAATCAAGTCTGTGTTGCTGTGTTCAAAATCTGTGTCTGAGATGTTACCACTATTTTGTAATCCATTATCAGACCCAATTTGTTCAATCTTCAGTGTTCTTTAGATCCAGAGGAAACACAACAAACACAGTGACTAGCGTTCTTTGTTTACCTCCTCTGCCTCTTTAGTTCCTTCAGATAATTTGGTAACAAAGCATTGATCAGTGATTACAGTCTCAGCGATTACAGTCTCAGCTGTGCCCTTCTCTGAGGACAGTGTCTTGTGCTTATCAAGTGCTATTTTTCCACTGTAACAATAAAAAATCAGTATAGGTCAAATCAAATCTGTTAGCGAATCGTTTCTGTGCCATGAGCAGATTTGGAGATACTTTCTCCTTCCCTTACCCCCCTCTCTTCTTCTTCTTCTCTTCACATTCATCAGCTGTTTCTCATAAACCTCATCGAGCTGATGAGAGTGGACGGCATGTACGATTCGATTGCCGTACAGGACGTGATATGAAAAGGCGGAATATTAATGCAGACAGCATGAGACTCATCACAGAGTCACACACATCAATCATGTGATTTGCCTTGTACCTAATGATTTAGACATGGCAGTTGACCAGCTAATATAACATCTACATATATTGATTGCTCTCTTCTTACAAATAAATGTAGATGTTTTCCACAGCAGGGCAGGGTGTTGTAGAATAATTATCCCTTGGCTGTTATTTAGCTGCCATTGTGACTGTGCGGCAATCCTGCTAGCAGGACCAACAACAAAGCCAACAGCCTGTCTGCAGGGAGACAGAGAGAAACAAAGTGATACATAAGATAAGGAATGAAGGAGGGAACACTGTGAAGGGAGACTTGGGATGAGGAGGCTTCATACACTCACTTGTGATTCATTACGGGACGGGGGGCCAGACAAGCCAGTGAACTGATATAAAAGAGTTGAGGGGAGCTCGAGGGAGTGACACCGCAGGAGGGAGAAGAGAGATGATTTTATTAATAAAATTATCTAAAGTTATTGCACTTCATGTGATGGGGGCATAGGCCAGTGCTATCAGTGCTATTAATGTTTTGTTGTGTGTGTGTGTGTGTAGATGTGATTGTCCTTCTCTGTTTCTTTCTGTGTCTATGTGTGTGACTGTGACTCTCTCTATCACACAGATAGACTCTGCTGGAGTTTTAGTATCAACACTTTAATTTGAGCAGCAGCGGATTAAAGCCAAGTGTGCCTACTGGATAATTGCAACAAGCTTTTTTTTTCTTTTCATATTACTTTACCCCAACTCAGCAAACTTGCCAAGCTTGCTCCTATCTCACACTGTGGCTGCCACTACTCTGCTAATGAAATCAGATTTACCAATAAAATGGTCACTCACATGACATTAAACTGGCAGCTTTGGTCGGTACATTTAGATAATGAATCCTTGTGGACTTAAATGATCCAACAACTATATTTTTTTCTTGCCAACTGCTTTTCAAAAATAAATGTTGTAATGAAAGGAAGGGAACTGGGAAGACGAGGAAGAACTTTTGAACGAGACAGAGATGCTGTTGAGGCCAGATAATCCTAAATGGCTGTTGTTCAGGGCAGTAAGGGAGGTAGAAATGACACATTCTTCCTCTCCTCAGTCATGTTTCTCTTTCCTCCATTATGACAAGAGTTGTCAGAAGTAAATCCACTGTGTGGATGTGAGAGAGAGTTGGACTGTCAGAAATAAATCCATTGTGTGTCTGTGTGTATGTTAGAGAGAGTTGGACTGTATGTGTAACAGGTGCACATGCTTTTATTTTCCTCGAAAAAAAAGAGTATAGTTAAAGGTTTTGTGTACAGTTTCACAGAGTTTTCATTTCCTTCCAGCTCTCTGATCATTATGGATGTATCTGGCATGGCTTTTCCTCACTGTGTTTCAGCATAAACAGTGAAAAAAGTGTCGGCACAGTGCAAGTCCAAGATGTTTCTTTGTCCCTTTTTAACTCTCTGCATTCATCTTGAAGCCAAATAAAACAGATGGCCTCATCTTTTTTGTTCACCAAAACATCTACGTTCTCCTGAAGAATATCAGTTTGATTTATGGCGTTTCTCTGGTTTTGGCTGCAGCAGGTTTGGTCAGCTGTTGAGCGTACAGTGTATTAAGTTTTATTTTGTCTTGTTTTCTCAAGTTTCAGTGAAAAACAGATGTTAAAAGAAATGAATAACAGGGTTTGAACAGGAGACAATCATTACAAGGTTGAATCTGTTCAGTGTTTTCCTAATTAGCTGGCGCAGTGTTTTCATAAGTTTCCTAACATTACCTGAGTAATTCTGTGTAGGAATATGTGTGTTTATGAATGAGGAAAAAAGGAGTTTGGCCAGTCAATCAGACAACACAAACTGCATGAACCATGCTTGTTTAAGCAATTCTCCTCGTTTTAATGATCCAAGCTATAATTAGTCAGATCTAGTTCCAATTGTAACAAGATCACAAGGCTGTCATCAAAGAGGAACAAAACAGCTTAAGATCTGAGGAATGAAGAAAAAAACACACACACAAACTGTGGAACTGTTGGACATGGTGTCTTGAAAAGCCACTTTTCCTGTTTTATGAGGAGCCTTTTGTTTTCTCTGCATTGGAAATTCTTTTTTACATATTACTATTTCCATGTTTTCTGTGTCACTGTCCTATCTATATGTACTTCAACCTTCTGTCTTCCGCCCGACTTTCTTCTCTTTTTCTTTTCCCCCCTCTGGCTCTCCATGCTCTGGCTCTGTTTCCCATGGTCTGTAGCCTTCTTTCCCCTCAGCTGTCTCCACCTAGGCTGTCTCTGATACAGTCACCTTGTTAACACTTTGAAGCTGTTAAGATCAGAGAGCTTGACAAGCTGCAGTGAAATGTGGCAGTCCTACTCCTGATTACACAGACTTAAATATAAGACAGCCAATTTGCTCCTTCTTTGAAACCCTCAATAAACCAAGGATTCAGTGCAGCCCACGTTCTGCTATCTCCACCGCGAATGTAAAAAACCTGCTCCAGAAATGTTTTGCTATTCTGTTCTGTTCTACTCTTGAGCTTGCCATTAGAAACAAGTGCAACTTATGGCTTTCTTGATGTTTGAAATCTCTGAAAGTCAGTATTTCTAACAGACAATTATTTCAAACAGCTTTGTCACATTTATTTAGAAGAAGTTTGTGCTTTAGTTACTTACTTACACTTATAATGTACAAACTGAAAAGAGCTGACTACCAAATAAGAGGGAGGCTTTCCGTCACCGCTTATGACTCATATGTCGTCCCCCTCGGCAGGTTAGCCCACAGTGACAGCCAGACACTTTGTTATGACCCATGGGTGAACCTGACAGGGCATCAACAACCTCACTCTCCCCTGAGTCACCCTCCACTGTAAACCCCAAGGCATTTCTAACTACTACTTACTTGTTTAACTTAAGCCGGACACTGAATCATAAAAATTGCTGAGCTACTGTGACAAATACACTTTTTCTCAGTAAGTTCAAAGTGTAGGTATAATTTATTCTAACTAGCCTTAGACCACTATGCTATACTGCTATATTCTTATGACATATATACTTTAAAAGGGTTATTGGCTGCTCTAATCATTGTCTATAATGGCCATGAGACAAATCCACATAGTAATGGTGAATGTGGAATGATTGCTGCAGCCAATAGCTCTTATAACATAGGTATATGATGTGAACTATCTGTGCTAACATTATTGTTCCAACCCAAAGTTATTCCATGGGTTAAACATTTGAGCTGCTTATTTTAGCATACATATAAAATGGTAACGAATCTTTCAGATTTTTAAAACTCCTTAAATGCCTCCGTGAGCTGCATATTTACACCCTCTGCTGCAGCTCCAACTGCTCACTGTTCCAAGTGGTCCAAATCAATGAGCAAAACAACAGTAATTAACTCACCACTGTTTTATAGCACCAGTATACACCTGTCTCTTTTACCTCACAGAGTATTTTACCATGCGTCTGTCTCATCATGCCTCCCCAGCAACTCTCCCACATCCCCCTGGGGAGGTGGTGTGGTTAATGTCAAACGTAAATTGGTCTAGAATTTGAATAAATATAATGAACAATTCTGCTACTAGAGTAGAATGTATTCAACTTAGAGGGCACATTGTATTTCATTTTTGTCACACAATGCAGGGAATCCATACAGTGCTGTCCTATCCTAACTGCACACACCTTTGTGCATTTGTAAGGAAATGTTACCTTGTGCCATTATATGGTACATTATATGTGCATATCTTCACACACAATTAATGCTCTAATACTCATACTGCATACTGAGTGAGGCATCCCTGCCTGCAGCCTTGGAAAGTATATATTACAAGTTTTTTCTTTGCAAACAAGAATCAGTGGTAGTGGTCAGCTTGGATTCAGCCTGGATTCCAATGGGGGTCCATTTTCACATTTGGATAAAGTGTGTAGTAATGGCCATGCAGAATTCAATTCAAGTGCAAACTCAGTATAATCCACCTCTCTGCTGCCATTGACCCATGTGCTCAGTATGTGCCAAATACTCTTCTTTTCGCTCACTGTGTCTTCACTGATGGAAGTGACTTATGCTATTAGAGTGGGCACTTGTTTGTCTCTGCTGTGAAAATGGGCCACTACTGGAATCTGTGGTTTGTGATTGAACCCCAGCTGAAACGAAGCTGTTTTTACCCGTCAATGAGCAAACTACAGACTTTAGATCAACACTTTTTCATGCTGCTGGGATTTTGGGGCTGTTAGGTCATTGAACACCGTGGATTTAACGTTGATATTTTTCAATTTGTCTTCATGTTTGTTTTATGTATACTGTATACATTATACATACATTGTTAATACACTCCCAGCCCAAACACAGCCCAAGAGTTCAACATATATAATGTATATTTTACCACCATCATGTTACCATGGTGATGTGATGACTCAGCTGCCTGGTCTGATACGCTATGAGCTCACAAAAATGCATCAAAGATCTGACCAGTGGAGCAGCTCTGAATGCCAGTAATAGAGTTTTTGTCTTCTCCATCATCTCTCTCATGTAAATTTGTTAAGGGCACGTTTGCACTTCAGGTTATTTTTTGCCAAGCGAGTGACGTCCTGGCTCTGACCTTTAGTTTTGCAGAGAACAACTTAGCTAAGCGTAGAGTATGTGTTTTTCAAGCTGCCAACTTGAATCACTCCAGTGAGGATAGACTGACAGACGGATGGGTATACCCAGCCTGAGGGGGGAGAAATAGCATCATCCTAGCAGGATGATGAACTCACTATCTGTGCGTGTGTGTGCTTGCATGTGTGCGTATACAAACTGGTTTGCACACATACAGCAGGTAGGAGCTTACATGGTGCCAGCATTTGTGCAGTTTAATTAACACAACGACAAAGTATATTCACACACATTCTTGTCTCCAGAATGTGATTGAAAATTACAGAGAGCATGTATGTGAGAGAGAGAGGAGGAGAGGGAGTGTGTGTCTCGGGGAAACATATCCAGTGGATCATGAGTATGCACACTTTTATTGGGTAACTCTCACAGTTTGGACCAATGAAACTTGTTTTATTATAACTGAAATATTGATACCGCCAAAGTATCCAGCAGTATATTTTCTCTGACTCCTTCCTGTATTTGTCTTCAGGATAACTCAGAATGGTGAGAGAAGGCAAAAGCATATAGATAAAAAGGGGAGGGGAAAATGGATGAGGGAAGCAATATCACAGCACAGGCTTGCATTATTCCACAGTTTTACGACAAATACTTAATGAAAACCCCCGCAAGGGTGATAGGAGCCTGTATTTAATTAAGGCTTAATAAAATATTAACCAGGGAGGCCAGGGCGATTTCCCCTCTCCCCTGGTCTGCACAGTAGATTGAACCACAGTTACACTGCATAGACAGCTTTGAATTATAATTTCAGATAGAAGGTGAGCGAGAGAGAGAAAGAGAGAGAGGGAGGAAGGGAGAGAGAGGAGGTCTAGTGCTCACTAAAGAGCCAAAGGGGAGGTTGGGATGATACCAGTGCTACTCCTATTGCTGCCTCTGGAATGTCTTCTAATCACATTAGGGACGAAATATAGCTCTGATTTATAAGGGCTCTTTTAAGTTCACTTTTCAGCACTGCTATGTCCCTACCTTTAACAATCTTTGAAATGACTTTGATCTCCTAATTTGGGCGTCACATCCTGTGAAGGGCACAATGTGCAGAAAAGGTGTAAATCATCACTCGAACTGTGGTGCCTTTTTATCCAGTAATGGGGATGTCTGGTCTATAGGGAACTCTGAGGAGGCATTAAGCTGCTATCGCTAGGTGGGAAAAAGATAAGTAATAGGTGGAAGGTACTAATTTCCTTTAGACACGGCTTAGAAACAAGTGTCATTTTGACAACTATCAGTTACACGTCAATATTCACAAACCGAATGGAAATGGTGTGACAAATCCCAACTGAAAGATCCATGTACACTGGTAAACGGAGCTGGCTCCGGTGTCATCAGGTGATCTATGTGTGGGTAGCTGGCCTTGTGACATGTGGTTAAATATAACGTAAAGATCATAACCTCTGTCTTGTAGCTTTTGGCATCAGATATGAAAGGAGTTGTGATCTTTCTCCAGCTCTCCTCTGCCTCCTGGTTTATTACCCTTTCCCAGGTAACACCGAGACCAGTCTTGGTCCGTACTTTTAGTCCCAGTGCTTCTTGGCCTGCTTTCAAATGTACTCACTCTGTTGGCCCGAATGACAACCATGAATATATACTTGTCTACTCAAAAAAAAAAATTGAAACATGAGACACTTCAATGAAAGCAAAACACAAATCTCACATTTGTATTCACACATTGTCCTGTCAGGCTGTTGAAGCAATCAGGGAGATTTTCTCTGGCTGTCAGCATTTTTCAGACTGACTTTACGAGCGCCTCATCGTGACTTCATGTGACAGCAATAATTCTTGGCTATTTGACAGTTGATTCAGTCCCGGTCTCTTTCTGCAATAAAGACATATTAATGGACCACACAAGCCATCAGAAACTCCTAAGATTAAAGTGGTTATCATAAACACCTTTTGGACTGACAACACCATAAATGAGCAGTAGCAGTATTTAGGCTACAATTAATGCAACATTCTCTGGAGGTTCTGATGTCACACTGGCACATTCTTCATTAAAAAAATAAGAATATCTGATGAGATATGTAAAGGGTTAAATATATCAAATCCTTGAATATAATATGACCCACAGCATTTTGACTAGGTTTGATATGGTGGTACTTTTTAAAATACAGTTAGCATTAGCTACTGGTAAAGACTGTTAAGTTTTTAATCTTTTTCATTTTGTTTCAATTTGCAGATCCATACAGACTCGGACGAAGGGGAGGGCAACATCAAGTACACTATCTCTGGAGAGGGGGCAGGCACCATCTTCATCATCGATGAGCTAACAGGAGACATCCATGCTACAGAGAGACTAGACCGTGAAGAGAAGGCTTTTTACACGCTCAGGGCTCAGGCTCGGGACCGGCTCTCCAACGACCCTCTCGAACCAGAGTCGGAGTTTGTCATCAAGGTCCAGGACATAAACGACAGTGAGCCCAAGTTCTTGGAGGGTCCCTATATTGGCAGCGTGGCAGAGCTGTCACCCATAGGTAAGGCGAGAAACATTTAACACAATCAGACAGTGTTACATCTTGATATGCTGTTCAAAGGTTTGAGCCAAGGATGGCCCAAAGGTGCACATACTCTACAGAATTACCAGTTATATTACAGCTATTTCCTTGATGCATAGGTATGGGCTGTATCGTGATGCTTTGTCCCAAGCTCAGGGGGAAAGTAGAAAGTGCCAAAAAGTGCAATATGCTAAAATTCTGCCCCATAGCTAAAATGGAAATAGAGAAAGTAGACAGCAGATGCTGGATGAAAATAGATGTGGAGTCGGTGAATTCACTGTGGATGAGAAAGAATGGTGAAATGGACATTTGAGGAGGATCCCCACGTGGACTGTGTCAGAGCTATGACCCGTAGGTAGCAATGAGATGGAAAATGAAGGAGATGGCGCAGGCATATAAAGAAAGGAGAGGTAGACGAATTGCATTTCTCCCAGATGAGCTCTGCAGCTGTCCTGACACACTGTTATGAGGCAAATGATAAAGGGGGGAATAAGGAGGAAAGAGGAGCAGAGGAGAGGCACTTCACAAGAGTAGATAATCGCCAGGGTACACCACATTTTCATACAGGCTTTTGACATTAAAACCACAATGCTTTTAATCTTGACAAACATGTTTTTATTGTGCGCAAGAGTATTAGCAGTGTCCCGTGGCTCTCAGCAAACTGGAAAAGACAGGTGAATGAGGGTGTCAGGGGCTTCATTTGCATGGCATTAATGTCAAAGACGCACACAATGTTTAATAAACAAAATTCAGTTTAGCTGTCAAACGATATCACAGTACCATGTCTGAGTGTGTGATGAGGGTATATGCATTTGTGTGTGTGTGTGTCTGTCTATGCATATGTAGGAGAGGTGGGGGTGCTTCTTGTTTGACTGACTCCAGGAGTGGTGAAAAATGGAATAGCTCTTCCCTGTTCAAGCCTGATTAGAATTAATTCCTGCTTCCTCAGCCTGATCCAAACCATGGGCATCTCTGCCTTCAGTGCACTCATAAAAAAAACAAATGGAGTGTGTGCACGCGTTTGTGTGTGTGTGAGAGTGTGTGGAACATAGCAATTGAAATGCAACAGAAGGTAAAAAAACAGCAGATTAAGATCAAGACAATGGGAAAAAGGCAGAGATTTCAAAAACAACACAAAACCTTGGGCCGTAACAGAACTATTATCTCCTCAAGAAAGAGAGAGATGGAGTCATAGAGCTCATGCTTAGTTAATGTCAGTTAATGCAATCTAAATGATCAAGACCTTTGCGCATTGACTGCCCCCACCCCTTGTTCGACCCTGTCGCACCTCAGTCAAATTACACACTAAATGAGCGTGCAGTTCATGTTTTAAACATTGTTGTGGAACACTGGCCCTAATGAGGTAACAGCTACTGCTTAGTCAGGCATTCTCCTGCCCTCTCCCTGTGTCTTTTCTTTCCGCTCTTCTCCTGTTGCACATCAGCTAAGGCAAGCATTATCTTTTTTGGCAGAGGCAGTGATAAGGTCATGAGAGCAATGACAATCACTGAAGGGAGTGAAAAGACAATAAAAAATATAAAAATAACAGGTGTTGGGCAGTCTAGCTTGACAGCCACATGTCTCTCACTTCCAAACAGGTGGAGAATATCACTTGTATTCCAGTTGAATTTGTTGTCAGAGGAAAAGGGTTGGCATATTCTGTGTCCCGTTCTTTTAGTCAACAGATCCCAACCCTAAAATAATTGACCCTTAGTTACAAATTTAAACTGTGTAACCAAAGCCTGATAGCAAATTCCTCTTTGCCATGGACCGCTGTCGCTGTCAGCAAACTATTATGAACACATCAGTAAGCTACACCATTACACTAGATGATTTTCTTAATTACTGTTATTATACACATGTGCACTGTTGTTAATTTTGGGTCTATCCCACACACACTGTCCTGCTTCTATAAACACTCACTGCAGAACCTGTGTATTAGCTAAAAACAAAGCTCTGCACTGTTAACTCATGCTTGAGTAACATATGTTAAAAATTGCACTGAGGAAAATCTATCTGTTTTGACTGACTTACCTCCTGAATAGGAAGAGAAGTAGGTAAGTCATAAGATTTGAGAGATGGTCTAAAAACACTGCTTGTGTTACTACGGACTACTACTATAACTACAGAGCCACCACCCCGACCTTTTTAAGTTTGATATTTAGTTTGGCATATACAATTTGTTTAAATTTGTTCCAGATGTGAGTGGCTCCTCTGTTTCTTCTGTACATTGTAACGTTCATTAACAAAACAAAAATGTTATTGATAATATGAACACATTGACATTGTAAGTACTTTAGACTTCATTTTTCACTGTGCCTTTTTGGATGCACTATATACACTTAAAACTTGATTAGAAACAGTATTTCTATGTAATTTGGACACAGCTCCTTTGATCTACTCCAGGGTTGTGTTTTATGCTGTGATGGAAGCAGGTTGCAAGCATTAGCCACGCGAGTGATATGCTGTCTGTGGTGTTTTATGACCAACTGCACAGCAAACTGCCATGGAAAACATGAGGCCATAATAGTAAGAACATAATCAGTAGTCCACTGCCTGAGGCGCATTCATTTTTACTTATCACTTCTGTCATGTCTCCCAGTGCACGTCTTTGTCATC